>CATIWM010339823.1:0-39484 GCA_949671775.1 Mallotus repandus | reverse complement strand
AATTTTCGTTAATAAACATATATAATTCAAATCTTACAATTAAATTAACATTTATTGAAATTAATCATCTAAATTACTTAAATACATTATAAAATTAGCAAATAACTCAATTAAGCTTAAAATAATAATTAAACTTATTATTCATATATTTTTTTTGAAAATTAGTATAATTAACTAAAAATAGGAAATAATTCATAAAAATTATTTTTATACTATTTATTACTCAAATACTGTCTAAAACATATTAATTAACAACAATTTCAACTAAAATATAAAATTCACTAATTTTTCCAAAAATTCAATTTTTACATAAACATTCAAAAATTTATAATAAAAATTCTATACATAATTTTAATAAACTTTCTTCATGAAACTTGCTCAAAATAATCATTAGAATTTATTAAAAATATATTCATCCCGATACCAGAATGGTACCATAACAGTAACCTCGATCACCAGAAATAGTACAAATTTCAAAACAATTTCAGAAAAATAATCAATAGGTAGCTCATAACCTCTATATCAATTAGTCCTAAAGTACCAACACCTAATAAAATCATATTGAAGCTCAAACCAATAATTTAACTCAAGAACACATAATTGAAAAATTGATTTTTGAGGGGCTTACCGGAGTTAATTCCTTAAACAAATTAAGGAATTGAGTAGCTCAGGGGATGAGGAAGAGAAAGAACTCAAAATTGCCGGCTGGGGACGTCGGAAAAGTCACCGGCCATGGAAGAGAAGAAAACCAGCCAAACCGAACCGAACCAAACCAAAAGAAGAGGGTGGCTGGCTGGATGGCGTAGTGGCAGTCTGCTGGTGGCCGAAAATGGTAGAAAGGAAAGAAAAAGGAAGAAGAAAAGAAAAAAAATTCTTACTGCACGTTTTTGTTTTTGTTTTTTTTAAATAATAATAATAATAATAGAATACTAACAAAAAAATCAAACTTAACTCTCTTGACCTTAAAATATACACAATAAAATAATTTATTAAAATAAAATTAACACACTTTTATAAATAATAATTAAAAAAAATTCTCATCACCAATTATTCAAATTTAATTTCACAAAATAATAATCTTAATATTAATAAAATATTTATTAACACTACAACTCTCGAAAATATATTTTAATATTTTTAAAATAAATTCAGGTATTTACAAAAATATTTATTTTGGTGGAAAATCTGGTAGAACCCTAAACCATTATTCTAATAGCCTTTCGGCTCTCTTAATCCAAGTGACTGTCGTTCCGAGAGCAAAGCATCAACCGAGTTACTGCCACAGTCATTTCACTTATTCCATATTGGATGTCCCGAGAGCAAAGCATCAACCAAGTTACTGCCCCACAGTCTTGGCTTTGAAACCTTGAGCCTTATAATGCAAGCATTATATAGATTTGCCTTAGCACCAAGATTCTTAGATTTATTAGTCTTAGAATCTTAGGCTTTATGGCTCACTTCATTAGGAATAGAATATGAGGTAGAGAAGCCTTAACAAATTTAGGAGTACTTGATATAAAGTGGCTCTATTTGAGTATCTAATCCAAATCTTAAACTTGGAGATCTTTGACAATCTAAGAGATTATCAAGATGCTCCTTTCCTTTTTAAAATTTAGAAATGGTGTCCTTGAGCTCTAAAATCTCATTCGAAAGTAATTTATTTTATTTCTTAGTTTTGTTAAAATCATCAACCTTCCAAAGTAGATTTAGCTTTCAAATCATATGATAATTTTTCATTAAAGAAATTAATTTTTAAAAATCTTTGGTTTAACTCCTCAATACTTTTAGCTGACTTTAAAAGCTCCTTTCTATAGAACTTTTTTTGAAAGAAAGTTTTAACATTTTAGAGCTAATTTGCCTATTATAAAACTCTCATCATCACCAAATTCAAACTTTAAATCATCACAAGAAGAATGGAATAGAGGGTTACCTCATTTTTATCTTTCACAACTATAAAGTAAAGGTTGGATACTCCTTATTGCTCTTCCTCAATCTTAGATTCAGATAAGTCATTTTAAGCATATTTGAATACTTTTCTCCTCTCTTTTGCTCCCTTATACTTATGCTTGAGCTTGGGATATTCATCTCGAATGTGATCGAACTTCTTGCACTCATGGAATATAACTTTCTTTGCTTTTTTAAAGTCACCTTTTCTTGATTCTTTGCTCTTCTTTCTTAAGAACTTCTTGAATTCCCTTGTGAAGATTGTTAACTTCTCATCATTTTCACTTGAGGGCACAAGATCATCTTTATCACTTGAGTATTGAGAGACCTTAAGGGTTATGCTCTTCTTCTTCTCTTCTTCTTTTTCTCCTTCCTTTTACCTTAAGTTAAACTTATAAGTGAGAAGTGTACTAATGAGGATATCCACTGAAAGCTTGGAGAGATCATGAGCTTCCTTAATATACATTACTCTTAATTTTCAATCCTTTTTTGGTAGAATTCTTAGAATTTTGGTGTTGACCTCCTCTTTTAAGTAGTGGTTATCCAACTTCTTCAAGTTAGTCAAAAGACTATGTTATCGATTTGTTATCTTTGTGATTGACTCTTTGGGCTTTATCTTGAGCAACTAATATTTATAAATATGAAGTTGAACCTTCTTGGATCTAACTTGGTGGTTTCCTTCATAATGGTTCTCAAGATCTCCTAAACCTCTTTTATAGAGATATAATGATGTGCATTGCCTCATTCCTCTCTTAATATTGAATAAAGAAGAATGATTATGGCCTTCTTATTTTCATATTTTTTTCCTTTTTCTTCTTATAACCATCTTCTTCTAGCTTTTGGAAATTCAACACCTTTTACCATCTTTATGGCAGGATTTCACCCATCAAGGATCACTTACCATAATCTTATGGTATCACTACCAAGATAGAGTTCCATTTTATTCTTCCAATGGGGATAGTCTCTCCTATCAAAGAATAGTTTCAAGATTTGAAAACTAAAATATTCACTCACCATGATTTTTTAATTCAAGCAACGAAGTTCTGAGAATTCAACCTTTGATACCAATTGAAAAGCCCTAGAGGGGGGTTTAATAGGAATTTTAGATTGATTAAGAATAAGATTAAAAATTAAAAGAAAATTAAAAAGGAATTAGGATGAAGATAAAAGAATAAAAGAGACAATGATTTATGGAGGTTCGGATTCTCAATAATCTTACTTCTGTACCTAATATATTCCCCAGTTAGAATTTTAAAATCCAATCTTATTAGTTAAGATTTATAAGATATGTTTGATGGATCAACACTAACCTTTACAAGTAATCCAAGAGTTTTCTAAGGCTAACTCTTTAACCTCTTAATCCAAATTTTTTTTCAAGGCTAACACTCAAACCTATCTACCAAGTATTTTCAAGGATCACACATAAATCTCAACAACAAGTGTTTTTCAAGAGGGCCAAATACTAACCCAAGTTAATGTTGATCCTTACTATCCTTTTTTTTTATAAATAAATATATATATATATATATCCTATCAACTAGCACAACTCAACTCTTACTAGAGTTAAATATACAAACTTAATAAGAGTTTGTTTGCAAACAAAACTATGAAAGATGAATTACTAAGTTTTAAGAGCATATTTAATTCTTTCAACTATTTAAATGAGATATTCTAGAGGTATTAATGGAGAAGAACCACAAACTAGCTGCTACGAATTGCTACTTCAACCTCCAAGCTTTTCCTTCTTCATTGAATGAAAATTTCAACTTTTTTAGCTTGGAGGCTTGCTCATGGTCATGAGAAGGATGCTCATTGTAGTAACCTTTGAAAATATGACCACTGGAGCTTGATATAGCCATTAGAAAGACTTCTGACCACTCGTAAGGCTCCTCTTAGTTATGAGGAGGAATAGTGAGGAGTTCTATCTTAAGAACTCCACTGAATCTTCAATATTTTGTTGGTGATAAGTCTGCACATGGTCTTGAATACATCCTTAGGATTGTGAGCAGTCTTCTCTCTACTTCAACTTTTTGTTTTCACTTTCATTTTTTGCCCAACACATTTAAAAACACAAATTAGAAGTTCAAAATTGATTATTAAAGTCAAACCATGGTTAATTAGAGATTGATCATACAAGTGGTCAATATCAATAAAACATCAAGTGCTTACACATTTGTAATTTTTTGTGTTCATGATAAAATGAGGGTATATACAGCCTTTGTCCAACTTCTTTCCCTCATTAACCTCTATCTCATTGTACAATGTTTTTCCATAATGAAATTGTTAATTTTAAGAAGTTAACATGGTGGTAGATATATGCATGAAAAAAAAAATTTATTTCATGACTTTAATATTAGAACATGAAGGTAAGAATAAAAAGTAGCTAAATAATATCTCATGGTTAACTATAGATAAAGTTAATATTTACCAATCATCTTTTACCATATATATATATATATATATATATATATATATATATAAGAAGAGAACAAAGAACAAGTATGATGTACTAAACTATATTAAACCATGTCTTTGCAAATAATAAATGAGATAAGAAAACTAAAAATAAAAATCATGAATCAATTTATCATAAAAGTCAAGAAGATAGACATAAAACAACTTAAAAATTTTAAATTTCACGAATCATTTAAATTAGTAAGAAAAGAAAAAGAAAGAACATCAACTTTTAATTAATTTAAATTAAACCCTATTGCCTATAGTGGAAGAGAAAAGGTACAGTCAAACTGGAGAAGAGATTATATAAAAGAAAAGAAACTTACGGAAGAAAAAAAACTATTCATAAGAATTGCCAATAGTGAATCATTAAGGAGAAAGGAGTATTGTTATTAATTTTGATGAGAGGAGAGGAAAATATGACAATTTCAAAGAAAAATTATTGTTAGTTTTGATTGCAAAAATTTAAAGCAATATTATGATTTTTCAAATTTTGAAATTGAAAAGCCATTTAAAAATCGAAAAGATAAGATAAAAACATTAACGAAAAGATTAAAAAAGAGAAGAGAGTGCAACTTAGAGTAGAGGAAAGAGTGCAATGTGTGTGCTAAGGAAAGAGTTGATATCAAAGTAAATAGAGCCGAATGTCAACACATGGTTAATGCATTCTCTCTACTTCAGCTTATATATATATATATATATATATATATATCACAAGTGTGTTACAAAATGATCGAAGTACTTTGTTAGTAGTTGAGATTAAAGGATGATAAAGTTAGTAGCCAAAACTTACAAAAGTAATAAAAAATCATGGAGTACTAGTTGGATTAAGGAAATGAGGTTCACCAAGGTAACAATGGAAACTAATGCCTTTGTTGTGGTGTGATAGTTTTAAATCCTCAACAGGATATTACTAACTTTGGTTCTATTGTTGAAGACTGTAGGTTTCTTTTAGCAATAGTCAGAAGTGTTTGTATCAATTTTTTAAAGAGATCTATGAATGTAGTATCTCATAATCTAGCTAGGACAGCTAATGTTAAGGATAATATTTATTCTTAGAGGCATACTCTAGCTTGTCTTCATGATGTTCTAGTGTCTCATTTGCAATAATACATTTTTTTCTTCAGGAAAAAAAATGCCTTAGATCTTGTTATTATTTTTTCAGGGTTCTATTTCTAATATATGTAAAAATTTAATTTAAAAACTTTTGGTCATAAAAATATATTTTATGAATTCTTTTCATGGGATTAATAATTTTGCCAATGATTAACTGATAGAATCTATCTGAATAGAACCATTAATTATGCAATTAATGGTTCTGCTAAAGACTAATTTACCATTCTTTATTGCTGATGGGTATTGTTAAGCGTGCTTAACTAATGGTGTATTTCCAATGTACATTCACCATAATCAATGTAATTTAATTCTTGGCAAGATGATTTAATGTTTGAAGCTGGAATATATAGTTGTTCCAAATTACTTGGTGAAATATTTACTTCATCAAGGTTTGCATTAGCTCTTACTAACATTTTTTTAAAATAAATTTATTTATTGTATATAAAATTAAATCTATTTTAAATAAGATTTTTAAAAAAAAAAAAATTCTTTGTTATTACAGAAAATCTAAATATATTCTAATTTAGTTGAATTATAAAAAATATTTACAAGTATAATCTTTCTAATAATGTTACTTAATTAATTAACTAAAATGTATTTAATTAAATTTAAAAATATTTTGATTTCATGAGGAAGGCATAAGAGGCTTGTATAGGTTGGTGTAAAATTTGAACTTCCACTTGGTCTTTAGTTGTTAGAGAATTGATTTTTGACACAAATGCATGTGATGATTGAGCAAGAAACCATTATTTCTAGAATTTTGATGTTATTAATATGTTAATCAATACATAATATCATATTTGTTTCTTCTTGGTGTGAAACAGTGGTGTTGTGTTGTCCTTGGCTGGAATAAGTCATGTTGCAATTCAGTTTCCGACATATGAAAAGATCAAATCCTACATGGCTAAAAAAGGTAATAGTTACTATCTTTCTATTTATTTACTGGTTTTTGTGGATTGTATTTTTAGATTATTTTGTAAAATATTAAGTTTGATAAATGCTGATGTTTATTATGTACTCAACATTCTCAGATAATACAACTGTTAATAACCTAAGTACTAAGGATGTTGCAATTGCTTCTTCAACAACTAAAGTGCTTGCTTCTGTATTGACTTATCCTTATGAAGTGTGTTTTAGCACCACGCTTTCCTTATATTGGATATAGTCCCACCTACCATCCATAGAACTCCTTATAGTTCCGTCTCTCTCTCCCAACTCCATCTATTATTATTACATTTACCAGCTATGTTGATTTCACTAAGAAATTTTAAAATGATTTCGTCAAACAATTTAAAACAAATATATATTTCCAATTGAAAAAATTCATTGGACATTGGTGAAACGTTTCACATGTACAATTTTATTAACTTTAATCTTTACTTCATCAGGTTACTGTCAATGTAAAACTAACTTCAACACATTATTTATTTATTTATTTATTTTGACTAAAACATTGTTATATATATCTCAATACTATTCAAATTCTAAAAACATTTTAGCCTAAGTAGTAATAAATTGCATAATTTTATTTTTTACAATAATACAAAATATAAAAAAGAATGTATGCAAAAATCAAAACTAATAACAAGAATCAACGTAAAATTATAATTCATAAAATTATTACAAATTTAATATAATTATAATTCATAAAATTTCTATGAGTCGTTTATTTAAATAATTGTTTATATTCCTTTAATATTTTTTTATTTTTTCAACTCTAAAATTAATTTTAGATAAAAAAATATTATAATTATAATTAATTATAAGATAATAAGAAATCATTAGTTATTTTTTAATAAAAATTTAAAAACAATTATAAATGATAATTATACCATTTTTTATGTAACAAAAATGCTATTTTCACAAATTATGTGCTGTAGATCCAAGACAAATAAATTTTTTTATTAATTTATTACTTAATAAAATTTAATTTATATTTTTTTTTGTTAGGAGGATCAAGTTTACTTAGTAAGCAAGGCAATGAGCTTCTTGCTTATAATTTGGAAGAGGACTAATTAAGATAATATTGATGGTCAAAGATGGCAGTTGAAACCTTATGTGTGATAAATACAACTATGTGCAAGTAAACTTATAATATGTGTCACACAAGAGTGTGTGTCTATATATGTTATATATGTAATGATTTAATGTAGGTAAAAAAATTTCATATATTGGATGCTCAATTAACCATTGTTGTCTTATTTATTTGTTTATTTATATTATATATAAAAATATGGATAAAACTCACTCACATGATAAGTAAGGAGCTCTTACTTACATTTTTTTAAAAGTAAATTTAAAATAAACCAATTTAATTTATTTTAAATAAAATCTTTTAAATAAAAATTCATTATTATTATAGCAAATATGAATATATTCTAATTGAGTTGAATTAGAAGAAAAAAAATATTTACAGATATAATCTTTCTAATAATGAAACTTAATTAATTAACTAAAATGTATTTAATTAAATTTAAAAATATTTTTGCAAGTAAGTTCTGAAAATTATTTTTGCTGCGATTAGATTCATTGATGAATATATATTTTATATTTAATGAATATATATAAATAAATAAATTTTGTTTGGATTAATTGGACAGCATGTCAGAAACCTCTTTTGTTGAAATTAAAATTCCATATCAGATGATGTGATAAATTTAGCTGTTATATATAAGGCGGCTTCCTCTTGCTACCACATATAACCATTTTCAAGCAGCATAATAGCAATTGCACTTAGCAAAATGATACTAATTAATCAAAGCTAATAACATAGTGAAATGACACGTAATTAGTTCTAAAAACAATTGAAAATCTTACTTCATATTGTCTATTCTAGTCCACCAAGGCTTCACATAAAGCGTTCACTATTCAAATAAACTAATCAAAACACTTCACCGTATAAATCATTCCCCTCCTCTCATTAAACTCACCCCAAATCAAGTACAAGTTTACTACACATTCCTGCATTAATCTGACCCTCATCAGTAGCACTTCTAAGAATCAACTTTACTAACCAACATGGCCTCAAGGGGAATTAACATTGCTCTGGTTATTCTCCTTGTAGCCATGTTGATGGAAATAGCCATGCCCAATCAGGTTGCACTAGTGTGATCATTGGCCTGGCTCCTTGCCTAAACTATGTTATTGGAAGCTCATCAACTCCTTCCTCTTCAGGCTGCTCGCAGTTGGCTAGTGTTGTCCAATTATATTGTCTGCTCTATTTCACCAAGGCTTTACATGAAGTGTTCACTATTCAAATAAACTAATCAAAACACTCCACCATAACAAATTTACACTCATTCACAAGCATTTTAGTCATTGTAAACTCATGACATCAGCATACCCATTCAAAGTAGTACCATTTCTTAAGAATTGTCAAAAACTAAACTTTACTGTAATTAAACATTGGTGAAAAGGGATACTAAATATTGGTGAAGAAGGATACAGTAGCAAGGATATATTTTTGCTACACATTAATTAATTATGTATACATTGAACTACAACTTTTGGTTCAATTTTCCAAAAAAAAAAAACAACTTTTGGTTCAAAAGGGGAGAAAAAAAAACTAATTTTTCTTACTTGAGATGCAATTCCTGTATGAAGTTCAAATCATCAATAGCATCCACATTACTAACACCACAACAAACAGCCTTTTCTCCAGCCTAATAATAATAGTAATAATAATAATCAGAGCAACAAATTCACACAAAAGCCATTCCAAGCATGAAATAAAACAACGAGTGCAAATAATAATATACAAATAGATATGTTACCAGCAAAAGCTTATTAGTGGACTTCCCCATAGCAGAAAGAACAATAATAGGTCTTTCATCAGGGAAACTAAGTTTAAGATCACAGAAGTTGAATATGGGTTAAAGGTTTTATTCCTCCAAATAAAATGTCAATCACTGTAACATTAGGCTTACCCCATACGTACAAAGACATAAACATGTATCTTCCACAAGTCCCAACTTTTGATAGTAACGCTAGCTACCATTTGATGTGGAATTCAGCACTGACTGTAAGTGCCTCACCAGATTCTCAACTGTGATAAAAACTTCACTGACTGAAAAAATAGCTATTTGTTATAAACTTTCTAATCCAAATCCCATACATATGATCAGATTGCTGGTTTGATCTACCGCAAATGAAAGGATTATTGAAATGCTCGATTGTAAAATTATGAGATAGCCTTGCCTATTAAATTCACGGAATTGCACTATAGGTTATACTAAAAAAATAGTTAAGTGAAGAAACTTGTATGATATTGAGTGGACTCAAAGTAGCATAAAACGTACTCATTAACTTCACCAAGGGAAGATTGTAGCTTAACCAAGTGACCCATCAGCTCCTTTGCTACACTTGCATCAACATTCTTCAAGAAGAGAGTGGATCATTACATTAAAAAAAAATGAATCTCAAAACATGGTGGGATATCAATAGCCTAATAAAAAAAAGCAGAGAATAACTTGAGCACTTTGAGTCCAGTTAAATATTATATTCAATATACTTAATATTATATTTAATTTTATTTAATACTATTTAGGATGTGTTTAGATGGAGGTTAAAGGGGATTAATGTCACTCCTGTAATACATTAACTCTCTTTACCCTTGTTCGGCAAACTTTAAAAGGTCATGGTTAACAATTAACCCCTTAATGATTAAGTCTATTTTTATTAACCTAGCTGAGAGTAGGTTAAAGGCCTGTAACAACAAAAATGCATGTCTTTAAGAGATCACTCTTTATTTTTTATTTCTCTACCTTCATCAAATTACTTCAACTTTTTTTTTATCAAGAATCTACTAATCAAATCTATTAAAAAGGTACAAATCACTTTAAATTTTTATTTTATGATGATTTTATTGATTTTATTTTTTTCTACAAATTTTTATTATTTGTAAAATTTAGGTCTTATAATATTTTTGTTACTTTTTAAAATGCATATGAATATATTATTTAAATAATTATATAAATGTTTAATGTTTTAATTGATTATTTATTTATTTTTATTATTTTTAAATATTTAATAATAAATTTTATCAACTATATAATTTTTTTCTTAAAAAATGTCACATTACAATTTATTAATTACCTTTGATTTGCTAAATAAGGTTAACAGCTTAATCATTACACATGTAACTGTTATTCCCTTAAAAGTTACACTTATAATTATTATACTCTATTTCTTTAACCTCGATCAAAACGCACCCTTAATATTTTAATATTATTTAATTTTAATTATTTTAATTATTATTTAATTTAACTTAATATTAACAGAATCTGATGGAGTGACAAAAAACCTAGCGAAGTAGTATATACAAGGTTTAGCGAAGAACATAATTTTTCTAACATTAAGAGAAAAAGGATGCTACCTTTTGCTGAGGATCATGTTACGAGCATACCTAGCAAATCCAAAATCAGCAATTTTCAGAAGTGCATTGCTCCCAGTAGTGGAAAGGAGGAGATTCTATTACAAAAACCAGTACGTGTCACAAATGGAATCAACCAGACACCACAAGGCTGCGTGGACAGAATTAATAAACACCAAAATCCCAATCTATTGTCTTACAATATATGCCAAGATACTTTCTCTTCACAAATTTCACAACCCATCATTAGTCTTATAATCTTGCAAAAGCCTAATTACACAATACCATTTCCCACATTAAAGTTGAAGATTAAACAAATATTAAGTCATTCTTTGGAATAAATCATGTGCAAGATTCATCTCAACCAATTGTATTCTTGCAATATCATATAAATTAAAGCATGATTTCACATAGATTTATATGATTTTGCAAGAATTGAATTCTAGCAATGATGAAGTTTCCAAGGTTGGTAACCGGCAAAACAAAATTGAATTAAACTGACCATTTGCATATTTTAGACTTTTGAAACCAGGAGTTGACACAAGCTACAAATAAAAAGCAAATACTTTTAAACATACCCACTAGCCATGCCAGGCATTTTTGCTTGTAAATTCAGCAAACTTGAAGAAACCTCAAATCAGCAGTTATAAGAAGAATGTAATGAGCAGATGTCATTGCCAAGAGGTCACCCATACCAGAATGTGAATTATTAAAACTTGCAACATTTTTCTAAAATCTTACGTTATGAGGCAATATAATACAATAAGAAAAGATAAGAAATCTTTGCTGTAGAGATATAATATTAAATATTATTGTAATTAAACATTGGTGAAGAAGAATATTAAACATTGGTGAAAAAAGATATTAAACATATTCTATGAATTTATCTCCCAATTCATAATACTAAAATTTTCTCTTGATTTCCTCGTATCTTTATGATACTAAAGTATAATGGTAAACTAATAGATAGCCCACACGTAAGATTATCATGTAATATGTTAATAGTCAAATCACTCAAAAAGTTTTAGTGAAGACTAAAAAAAGTAAAAAAAAAATAATAATAAACTCTTCTATTGGAACTAAGCAAACAATTCAAAGAACTACCCATACAAGAACAACCCATTAACTCATAAAATTTAGGTATTCAGTGGAACTAACAAAACAATTAAAAAAACTAAGAAAAACATAAAGAGCCCAAAAGGATTAAATAGTTACCCGGCGACAGAGGTGAGAAGAAAAAAGACAATGACACATCAACCAGTGATGGTAGATGTAGTGATGGCAGCGAAATCAAAGAAATAAACTAAACACATGCGAGACACCCGAGTCCCAACGAGAATTGACAAGAATAAATCAAGAGTTAGATAATATAGACATTGAAAACACACTGTTTGTGCTTACTACTAGCCATGGATCCCATACTACTACCCAATAGAACATCTCTAAACCCTAACCTTCCTAATTCCAATGCCCTCCAATTTTTTTTATAAAAAAAATAAAAATTTTCTTAAGAAAAAAAATTGAATTGCTTATCAAAAGAAACCCATGTAAAAAATCAAATTCTTGCCCAATTTTATAAGGAATTAGTGGGAACCAATAGTAGATGGGATTCAGCCGAATCCGAGAGGACACCTGTCACGACCCAAACCGAAGGTTCATAACCGGCACTAGGAAATGAGGATACATAAAGTAACTGAATCCCATAGCAAGCCTTAAAATTTTTTCGCAAAATAAAAACAATACATTATAACAATAAATTATAACAATGCACAATATTAATAGCATAAAATAATATTCTTTAAATATAATATTTAAGAGTTAGGTACAATCAGAATACTGATAATACAATTTGAAATTTAACTACTGCGGTGTCTAGAATTTAATTATATAATATACAATTTAAATTAACATACATAATGCAGTCGGTGAAGAACAAACTCGGTGCAAACGAGGAATACTATCAGGTAGACTGTGAGGTCCTGAAAAAAAATAAGTTGAGGGGAATCAGACGTCACTAAGTGAATCAATTTTATAAAATGCATGATGGTTTTAAAAATCATTTATTAAAACTCTTTTTAAAACAAAATAAAATAAAATAATTACAATTATTAAAATCATTTACCTTTCTCAATAATATTATATAAAGTCTCTTTAAAACTTTTTAAATCAATTTAATATGAAACCCTCATATAAAAATATTTAAAATATTTATTTTGGTGGCAAATCTGGTAGAACACTTAAACCATTATTCTAATAGCCTTTCGGCTCTCTTAATCCAAGTGACTGTCGTCCCAAGAGCAATGCATCAACCAAGTTACATCCCTTTTTCTTTTCTTTTACCGGCCCAAGAGCAACGTATCAACCGAGCTCTAACCATTTACATATATATATCATATACTAAGATATTACCCGTGCACACGTGATCCTAGTGATACCCATTAGGTAGCACGTTCTACCATTATCTCCAAATAAATTTGAATTATAAATAATTAAATCGAATAAATAAATAAATCATTAAATAATGAACAATTAAATGATTGAATAAATAAATAAATTATAACGAATAATTTTTCTTTTAAACATGCTTTATTTTAATTGCTAGAAAATTAAACTTAAACACACACAACACACATCTTATAAAATCAACTCACAGGTTGAGCGTGTCAGGTGATGCGTTCTCTGTTGCCCTTGTGCTGCAGCTCGTGCCCCAGAGTTCTCTCAACCAAATAAATATACAAAATAATAATTAGTTAACAATTTATTAAAATAGAATTAACACACCTTTGTAAAATAATAATTAAAATAATTCTCATCACCAAAAATTTAGATTTAATTTCACTAAATAATAAATCTCAATATTAATAAAATATTTATTAACACTACAAGTCTCGAAATATATTTTAAAATTTTAAAAATAATAATTCAGGTATTTACAATCTTCCCTCCTTATAAAAATTCGTCCTCGAATTTTAACAAAATAAAAGGAGTACAAGATTTTCACAATTGAAAAAGATAGAGATATGTTACTTGCATCACTGCCTCGGTCTCCCACATGCAATCTTCTACTGTATGGTTGCTTCACAGTACTTTCACCATCGAAATTTCTTTAGTATGGATTTGTCGAACTTGTCAATCCACTATAGCCATTGGGTTTCTTCATACGCCAAATCTTCACTGAGCTCTACTGTCTAAGGCTGAAGAACGTGCGCAGGATCAAGAACATACATCCTCAACATGGAGACGTGAAACACTGGGTGAATCTATGATAACTCTAGCGGTAACACCAGTCGGTACGCCACTTCGCCAACTCTCGATCGAATCTTGAAGGGTCTGATATATCTTGGAGCTAACTTACCCTTCTTACCAAACCTTATCACTCCCTTCATTGGAGACACTTTAAGAAACACCAAGTCTCCAACAAAGAATGACACATCCTTCTTCTTAAGGTCTACATAGCTCTTCTGTCTGCTGAAGGCTGTCTTTAACCTCTGCTGAATGATGGGTATCTTTTCAGAAGTGACTTGCACTAATTTTGGTCCTGTCAATTATCTCTTGCCAACTTCCCAACATAAAGGCTATTTGCACTTTCTTCCATACAGTGCCATTTCAATACTTGCATGATAACTGTTGTTATATGCAAATTTAATCAATGGGAAGTGTATGTCCCATTAACCAACCAAATCCATCACACACATCTGAAGCATATCCTCCAAAGTCTAAATGGTCCTGTTAGACTGACCATCAGTTTGAGGATGAAAAGTTGTGCTGACGTCCAATCTTGTACCCAAAGCCTTATGTAATTCTTGCCAAAAGACTAAAGTAAAAGTGGCTCCTCTATCAGACACTATAATCACTGGTACTCTATAAAGATAAAAAATCTGGTTAACATACAATCTTGTTAACCTGTCAGTAGAGTATGTCTTCTTAATTGGCAGAAAGTGAGCTGCCTTTGTCAATTTTTCAACAATCACCCAGATAGAATTAAAGTCACTTGATGTACGAGGTAAACCACCTACAAAATCCATGGCAATCATATCCCACTTCCACTCTGGGATGGGCAACTGCTGTAATAATCCTGAAGGCCTATGATGTTCCAACTTCACATGCTAACAAGACACCTGGACACAAATTCTACAATGTCTCTCTTCATCCCATTCTACTAATATGTATCTTTTAAATCATGATACATCTTGGTAGAACCTGGATGAATACTATAAGCAGAAAAATGAGCTACCTCCATAATCTCCTTTCTCAATTCATCCACATCTGGTACACATAACCTTGTGCCCAAACGCAACGTGCCTTCACTGTCAATTATAAAGTCTCTGAATTAACCTTGTTGCACTTCAAACATAATATTCTACAACTATGGATCTCTTCTCTGAGCTATTTTAACTCTATCCAAGTATATTGATCGTACTCTGAATTAAGCTAAAAGACATTTCTTAGTCATCTTCCATTGCAATCCCTGATCAATCAGTTCATGCAACTCCTTATTGATTGGCCTCTTTTCTGTGTTGATGTGTGCAAGACTACCTGCTGACTTTCTACTCAGTGCGTTAGCTAGCACGTTTACTTTACCAGGATGGTAAAGAATAGAGCAATCGTAATCTTTCAGAAGTTCCATCCATCTCCTTTATCTCAAATTCAAGTCTCTTTGTTGAAAGATGTACTTTAAGCTCTTGTAGTTGGTGTATATTTCACAAGTCACACCATATAAATAATGTCTCCATACCTTCAAAGAAAACACCATAGCTACCATTTCCAAATCATGGGTGGGGCAGTTCTGCTCGTGCTTCTTTAACTGACGTGAAGCATAAACGACTACTCTCCCATTCTGCATCAATACACATCCCAGTCCTACTCAAGAAGCATTATATTACACTGTATACCCTTCATTCCATGAAGGTAAAGTCAATACAGGAGCTGAAGTCAACAAGTCCATAAGTAACTGGAAGTGCTCTTCATATCTGTCAGTCCAAACAAACTTGACATTCTTCTGAGTTAGCCTTGTTAAGGGCACTGCAATCTTGGAGAAATCCTTCACAAATCTCCTGTAATAGCCTGCTAAACCCAAAAAACTTCTCACTTTGGTGATTGTTGAAGGTCTCGGCCATTCTGCAACTGCTTCAATCTTCTTAGGATCCACTTGAATGCCATCTTTGGATACTATATGGCCTAAGAATGCCACTTGGCCCAACCAAGACTCGCATTTAGAGAACTTGGCATATAATTGATGTTCCCTCAAAGTTTGAAGCACAAACCTCAAATACCTTGCATGTTGCTTCTTACTTCTTGAATATACCAAGATATCATCAATAAAGACAATCATAAATCGATCCAAGTATGGCCCAAATACTCGATTCATCAAGTGCATAAAAGCTGCTAGGGCATTAGTCAACCCAAAGGACATCACCAAAAATTCATAATGGCCATATCTCATTCGAAATGCAGTCTTAGGTACATCTCTACTTCTAATTCTCAACTGATGATACCCTGGCCTCAAATCAATCTTAGAAAAATAGTGAGCTCCTTAAAGCTGGTCAAATAAATCATCAATCCTTGGGAGAGGATATTTGTTACATCCTCTACTAAGAATCTTTGTAGCTGTGATTGCAGAAATAAGATTCTAAGGCATTGAACTCTTATCGCCTCTGAATCAAAACTCTTCATCATTAGGGATGCTGAAAGTCACCACCCTCTCTCAACAATCTAGCGTGGCATATTGGCAAGCTAACCAGTCAATCCCTAAGATCACATTAAAGTCGATCACATCCAACAATACCAAGTCAGCCAGTAACTCTTTACCTTCCACCAACATGAGACAAGATGGAAAGAATATATTTATCTCCAACTCATCACTAAGTGGAGTCACTACAGATAAGGGAAATAACAACTTGGATGGTTGTCACTCCATCCTCGAAGTAAAGACAGGTAAACAAAAGAATGTGATGAACCAGGATCAAATAAAACTTTAGCCTCAAAAGAACACACTGAGAGAGTACCTGCTCTCACCGTATTAGATGCCTGAGCATCCTAAGGAGTTAGAGTGAACACCCTAGCCTGACCACAGCCAACCTGCTGAGAACTGGAAGGCTGAGTGAATCCTCTACCACTCGGTCTACCCCCAAATCTGCCTCTTGAACCTCGGCCCTGCTGGCCCACATACTGAGTCAGACTCTGCTGAGGGTACGTAGGTGCCTGGTAGGGCTACTGCACCTGCTGAAATGGCTGAGTAACTGAAGACGAAGATCCCTGGGCAAAAGAAGACTGAGCTCTAGCAAGATGTCCAATCTGCCCACACCTGAAGCAGTCTCCAATCAGCAAATGGCATGGTCCTTGATGTACTCGGACACAAGTAGGGCATGTACTGGGCCCTAAGCTTGAACTACCATGCCCAGAGCTCTGATTGCTACTATAACTGCTAGCTCCAGGTTCGCACCTCAAAGGTGTCTACTACTCCGCCTGCTATGTTTGCTAGTCCTATGTGCCAGATTACTCCGATAACCTTGCTGTGAAGTGCCCGCAGTCTGATTACCAAAACTGCCCATCTGAAACACACATTACTCCAAAGTTGCTACTCGCATAAGGGTCAGAAATGGTGCCATGCATAATGTGACGTCTCTCTAGCTGTTGAGCCTCCTCAATCACATTGTCCAACGTCCGGCCTGTAGACTGGATACTGATGTAGGCTGCACCTAAACCCATTAACTCTACAGCTCTCCTATCATCCTGCGTCACATCTAGCACATGACGACCCATTCTAAGGAACTCATGGGTGTAGTCTGCAACTGACCGATATCCCTTACTTATGTGCAGTAACTGCCATCTGTAGTTATCCCTCATTGATATTAGATAAAAGTACCTCAGATTCTGTTCTTTAAATTCCAACCAAGTCATCGTAGTCATGCGGGGCTGAATGGACTGCATGAACCAATCCTGAGTTGCAGCCTGAACAGATAACTCCACAACCATAATCTGCTGATGATCTTTGTAACCTGTCCGAGTTCTGGCCTCAATGGTGTTAAGGAAATCTAATACATCTCCAATGCCATTAAAAGAAACTCTTCCCACTCTGGAGTACAGTAACGCCGCATCTGCATCGGACATCCCTTGATTCCTCTGTTGAAGCATCTGCTGAACTAAAGGCATGGCTTGATTCAGAGCTGCCAAGCCTTGATTAATGCTTGTCATTCTAGCTACAAAAGTTGCAGGATCAACCTCAGGAACTCCTTGTTCTGCATGCTGCTCTTGTTCTTGCATATGGGCTGCTTCTGCTCTATGTATGCCTTTACCTCTTCCCCTACCTCTGCCCCTACGTCGAGGGGCAGGGGGAGGAAACTCATCCTGTACAGACTGCTCATCATCATCATATATGGCCTCAGCAGTAGGAGCATTCCGTGCTCTTCTTCTCATTCTAAAAAGACAAAACCAAATGAAATTCAAAACACAAAAAGGGACAAACACAAACACAGAAGCCTAGAAGCAATGAGGACAACAATTGACATTTATCAACCTAATTACCACAGTAGCTCAAGAAAAACGTAACTCAAAGATCATTAGAGCAGAAAATAAAACGTGGGCTCTGATACCAACTTTGTCACGACCCGAACCGAAGGTTCGTGATCGGCACTAGGGAATGGGGATACATAAGGTAACTGAATCCCATCGTAAGCCTTAAAATTTTTTTGCAAAATCAAAAATAATACATTATAATAATAAATTATAACAATGCACAATATTAATAGCATAAAATAATATTCTTTAAATACAATATTTAAGAGTCAAGTACAATCAGAATACTGATAATACAATTTGAAATTTAGCTACTACGGTGTCTAAAATTTAATTATACAGTATGCAATTTAAATTAACATACATAATGCAGCCGGTGAAGAACGGACTCGGTGCAAACGAGGAATACTATCAGATAGACTGTGAGGTCCTGAAAAAAAAATAAGTTAAGGGGAATCAGTCCTCACTAAGTGAATCAATTTTATAAAATGCATGCTGCTTTTAAAAATCATTTATTAAAACTCTTTTTAAAATAAAATAGAATAAAATAATTACAATTATTAAAATTATTTACCTTTCTCAATAATATTATATAAAGTCTCTTTAAAACTTTTTAAATCAATTTAATATGAAATTCTCATATAAAAATATTTAAAATATTTTATTTTGGTGGAAAACTTGGTAGAACACATAAACTATTGTTCTAATAGCCTTTCGGCTCTCTTAATCCAAGTGACTGCTGTCCCGAGAGCAATGCATCAACCGAGTTACTGCCACAGTCATTTCACTTATTCCATATTGGATGTCCCGAGAGCAATGCATCAACCGAGTTACATCCCTTTTTCTTTTCTTTCACCGACTCGAGAGCAATGCATCAACCGAGCTCTAACCATTTATATATATATCATATACTGAGATATTATCCGTGCGCACATGGTCCTAGTGATACCCACTAGGTAGTACGTTCTACCATTATCTCCAAATAAATTTGAATTATAAATAATTAAATCGAACAAATAAATAAATCATTAAATAATGACCAATTAAACGATTGAATAAATAAATAAATCATAATGACTAATTTTTCTTTTAAACATGCTTTATTTTAATTGTTAAAAAATTACACTTAAACACACACAACACACATCTTATAAAATCAACTCACAGGTTGAGCATGTCAGGCGACGCGTTCTCTGTTGCCCTTGTGCTACAGCTCGTGCCCCAAAGTTCTTTCAACCAAATAAATATATAAAATAATAATTAATTAACAATTTATTAAAATAGAATTAACACACCTTTATAAAATAATAATTAAAATAATTCTCATCACCAAAAATTTAAATTTAATTTCACTAAATAATAAATCTCAATATTAATAAAATATTTATTAACACTGCAAGTTTTAAAATATATTTTAAAATTTTAAAAATAATAATTTAGGTATTTACAATATCAATTGATGGGACTGAACTCACCAAACAAAGAGAATTGAAAAAAAAAATTATAAATAAGAAGAAGAAGAAGAAGAAAAGAGCAAAAGACGAGAGGACACCAATTTTTATGTGCCAATATATTTATTTTTATTTAAATTTTTATATTATTTTATTATAGGAGGAGAGGAGAGCAAAAGGCAAGAAAGTATTTGATGATAAGAGTTTCATGAAAATGAAAATGAAGGAAAGGGACATACATAAGTTGATGTAATTAAATAGTATAAAATATTGGTTAAGAAGGCTTGAAAGAAATTAGGGTAAAAGTTTTTTGAATAAGATTTCAAATGCATTAACAGATGTTGATTTTCAATACAAATTTAAGATACATCCAATACCTTAAAAAAAACAAAATAATAAAATTAAATCAATCATAAATACAAAAAAGTTAACAATTTCCTTATTTATACCCATTTGTATCCTCGTATAATAGATTTTATCCATTTATTACTATTTTAATAATTTTTATACCAAAATATTAATCTTATTAATGATTATAATCAAACTCATTTATATTTAATTGGATAAATCTTAAATATAATATGTTTGATTTATGTTTGGGAGAAGATAAGATTGAAATCCAATAGTAATTTTTTTGTCCACTAAAACATGAGTGAATAAGGTGAGGTAATTTTCTCATTTTTCTTTCATACTCTCTTAAATAAAAAAAATGTATTTAGTAATAACTTAATTTTATTAAATTTAAAAATACAACTTTAGAATAAATTTTTGAAATATTATTTAAAATAAAAGACTAAGTAAAAAAGTCATTTCTATTTTGTACCAAAAATATAAATTTTTAATTATTAGCTATGGAAAATTGCACATCTTGGTTTCTAATTTTTTAATTCAATATTTTAAAATACTTTTTTATAGAATAGATAAATAAATAAACATTTTGAATAAAATGAAATTTTTTGAGGAAGAATAAAATGAAAAGTTCAATAAAAATAAGAATATTATTATCATTTCAAATTTTTACTTTCCTTTTTACGCCAAATATTAGACAATACGTACTCACCCAGTCATATATTATATTATTATATGTCTGGTATTGTCCTATCTCATAAATTAAATGCAATTTCTTATATGACCGCTAAAAAAAAAATTAAGTATAACACAATTAAATTTGACGGGAAGTAAACTCAAACTTAATGTGAAAAAGAGACTGGTGAAATTTTTTCATAAATATAATAATTTAGGTTGTTTTTTTTTTTCTTTTTAATACTACTTTTCTTACTCCTATCCTGAGTCAATTAAACTATTAATCAAAGAAGTATAGCCAGTCGGGCCAAAATTTCTGTAAATTTGCTCAAATATTTCTTCCTAGAAACAGAACAATGGAAATTGAAGTTGCTTTCTTTGACCATGAACGTCTGGTGGATACTGACTAGTTTACCTAAAAGCTTAAATTCTTTTCCTAACACACCCTGCAAGGGAAGCAAGAAAGAGACTTGACCAATCACTTCGGTCAATGCAATGGCACCTGAATATGGAAGGAATATACACAACAATGACGAATTTGATGATTCAAAAGCTAACTTTTAAGACCAACTTAGGGATCAATAATAGGGGTATTTTCACTACAGTAATATTTTAAATTTAAATTTAATTTATAGTTAATGCAGTCATATTAAATTAGTAGTTAAAATATATTTTCTGCTTTTGTAATTCGGTTTTGGTTGAACCAAACTAGTTAGAATTTAATGAATTCTTAATATTGAAAAATATTATTTAACGAAAATTATTTAATAAATTGGCTAACATGTATATTATTTAATAATGTAAATATCAATTTAATTATCTTAGTTACCTGCAATACCAAGATTCAATTTTCATTACGTGCACAATGTGTTTGGTACCTACAAAGATGGTTCAAGAATTCAAAACTTGCATTTTGTGGAAATTGTTTTGTTAGGCAATTTGACAGGTAGTGGAAAAGTCTTTGTCCATGCCCCAGGTCAATGGGATTTGTACATCTGATCTTTTCACTATCAAGATATTAAAAAAAAAAAATTAGAAAAAGATAAATTTTAGATATGACATCAGTTTATTATATGATTTATAAAATATTCTAGTTTTTAATTTATAATTTTGTTATTTTTAGTAAAGATATGAGAAATTGAGAAAATAGATGAATTTTTTTTATATACTCAAATAAATATGAAGACTCGAATTTAAAATTTTTTATAAATTTCATTAAAAAATATTATTTTATTCACTATAATCTTTATAAAAATTAAAAAGTAAAAAAAAATGAATTATAATTTGAGGGTATTTTTGTCCCAAATCTAATCAATTCAATTTAAAAGATTTCAATTTTCCAAGGTGAACACTGCACAGCGACTCCATTTGGGGTTAGTGGGGAATAAAATAGAGAGCTCTAGTTGACACAATGAGATTCTCTACTTTCTTAGTTTGAAGTTCTCTATCCTCTTCTTTTCTTTTCTTTTCTTTTATTTTTAAACAAAATTGATGGAGTGGTTACTTTTTGATCAGTTTAGTGAAATACGCTGTTAATTTTGTTAAAAGACATATTATATTTACATACAGAGAGAGACATAAAAAAACAGATATCAATTATAGATTAAATACAATGTGTGTATAGTATATTTGATTAGAGATTATAATAAAAATTTTGTACATAGAAATTGTACAAATTATATTATCAATGACGTTTAACCCGATTGGTTTAAGATGAAGTTCTAAAAAGTAAGAGGTCTTAGATTCAATTTTCAGATAGTGCATAGTCTTAGATTTAATATCCTTATCTCTTACAACTTCTGTATATAATAATAATAATAATAATAATAATAATATTATTATTATTATTATTATTAACAGTAGTTGTTGTTTGGTGATAATTAAAATAGTTGATAATGATTTATTGTTGTAGTTGATAATAGTTGTTGTATTTAAATTGTTCTACACGCCACTAAACTCAAAAAAATTAATATTACAAATTTAAAATTATAATACTTATAGAATATAAGTATTATAGTCGAGATTATAGAAAAGTAATATTATCAAATATAAATCTACTATAGGATAATAGTATATCAAGTATTGAAGTTCTTTAACATTTTGATTTTAATAATTACTTTTAAAAGCTGTTAACAAATAAGTATAGTAAAGTTTAATTCCTTTTGTCTCTTATCTCTAACTCTAGCCGCTTTTTCTTTCTTTTGTCTTTAAGTTTCTTTATCAAATACTTTTAATTTTAGCTATCGCGATTATCTTTTAGATCGGCGGTGGTCACTTATTGTTTTTTTATTCTATTTTGTTTTTTCATCTAATAAATACAGATCTTTAATTTTTTTTTGTTTTTTGTTCTTCATTCGTAAAGTTATTAATCTCTTTTTATGGAGTTTTGGTGGTTCTCCATAGAGTTTATTGTTCTCTTTATTATGACACTTTTGTTAGTATTTTTACAATCGGACACAATTAAAGGCCATAAAGTCGATTTATGGCTAATGAATGTCATGAAGTGAAGCATACAGATTGTTAAACAAATCTTCGAGTTGCAAATCAAATAACTATGTCAACGCGATTGAATAATAGCGATGAACGGTTTCATATCTTCAGTGAGAGTTTTTTTCTTCTTAACTGTACTTTATTTATATTATATGTTCATTAAGATGTATTATTGATTTTGGCTATTGGGTTTTTAAAGAAATGCTCTTAGGGCAAAGGGATAGTTGAAGATGAGGAAGAGTTGGCTAAAAATATTTTTGTCAAGCGTCCGAGACTCCTCAGATGCCCTGACACAAAGAAGTGGATTCTGGACAAGATGAGTCCTCCGAGTGTTCTTAATCCCTAAGTCAGAGATTAATATATTGAGTCCTTGCATCTGCTAGAAGATGTGCAGAGGTGGAGAGATATAGGAAGAGGCGAGCTTTTTAATTCTCTAATTACACATGCGCTAGAGGTAAATAGTCATAACTTGGCTTTTGTCATTCATTGATATTCTGAACGCTGACCTTTGCCCCTGTTTTGTTCATAGATGGCCCAAGGCTTGCTGCTAACTAAAGATGAACATTTTATCCTCCAAAGTGAGTATAACTTTAAAGAGGCCAAGGTAGGTACCATCGTCGGGGACTATGATAAGAACTTAGGGGCAACAAGATGTTTGGTGGAACTTACCGAAGCATAGCTTGTTGAGGCCAAGTTTGAGGTTGAGTCCTATCAGAAGAAGATCTAGAAGCTCAAGAATTAACAAGCTTAGCTTACGAAGAAGATGGAGAAGTGAGATTCTGAGCTTGCTGACCTGAAGGAGTAGCTTGCCAAAGAGAAAGAAGCTTGGATTGATAACTTGACGTCTTATCAAAATAAGGTATTGGGATTCCTCACGGCATACAGATCTGAGTGTAAAATAATTTTTCTTGCTCAACGCCCTGATTTGGACTTCTCTGAGTTTAACAAAATAACAACAAATGACTTGGCCAAATTGGCTGCTGCAGAGGAGGCCGCTAGTAAATCTGCCCCTAAGCAACGAAAGGATCCGAAAGTTACTAAAAAGACTGTTGCTGCTGAAAAGTCTGAGCAACCTGAGGATCCTAAGCTTTCTGGAAAGAAATCATCTGCTGAAGCTTATTCCCCAACTGGTGCTATTGCTGCAGTGCCTGAGAATCATCCTCTGGAGAATGTAAATGTCTATTCTGATGCTAGTATGGTGCCTCTCGAATCTGGGGCTAATGTAAATGCTTATAATATATATTTTGTCTCTTTTTTTTAACTAATGTAGGAATATTTAGGAATGAATGAAATGGTATTTTTATTTCATTAGATCTTGTCTTTCTTCTGATTACAATTTCTATACTGGTAATATTTTCTAAGGCTATCTGAATTCTAATATCGAGGCAATTCTTTTCCTTGCATATCTTTCATCTTATATGCGCCCTTGGTAGTTTTCTCTATGACTTGATAGGGACCTTCCCAATTATGTCCAAGCTTTCCAGTTCCAGAACTGCCTTTGCCGATGTCAGCTTTTCTCAACACGAGATCTCTGACCTTGAATTATTTTGGCCGAACATGATTATTATGATATCTGATCGCTCTCTATTTTTGAGCTTCTAAGACTATAGATGCTTGTTCCCTCCTTTCCTTAAGTAGGTCCAAGTATATTCGAGCATTGAGATTATTGAAGCTTGGATCAAACTCTCCTGAAACTCGGTAGCTAGATGATATGATCTCTACAGGTATTACTGCATTCATTTTGTATGTCAACCTAAAGGGTGTTTCTCCTGTGGAGCTTCTAGGTGTTGTTCTATATGCCTAGATGATGTTGTTGAGCTCTTCTACCTAATTTTTTTCTTCTCATCCAACATCTTCTTTAGGCCTTGCATGATGATTCTAATTGTGACTTCTGTCTGACCATTCATTTGAGGGTGAGCTACTGATGTGAATCTAAGTTTGATGCCTAAATCTTAATAGAATGTTTTGAATTTTTCATTATCGAACTGCTTCCCATTGTTCATGATTAAAGTATAAGGTATACCAAATCTTCAGATAACCTCTTTCCAAAAGAAATGTTGAATCTGAGCTTCAGTGATGGTTGGGAAAGCTTCCACCTTTATCCACTTGGTGAAGTGATCGATGGCCACAATTAGAAACTTCTTCTGAGACGTTGAGATTAGGCACAGGCCTAAGATATCCATTCCCCAGACAGTAAAAGGCCATGGACTCCCAATTGGATGCTGAATGTTAGAGGGCTTGTGTGTCAGGTGAGCAAATCATTGGCACTTAGGGCATTTTCGAATAAGTTGGAATGCATCTTTAGACATGTTAGGCTAGTAGTAGCCTTGCAATAGTGTTTTCCGTACTAACAAGTTTTAAGCTTCATGAGCCCTATATATCAATCATGGATATCTCTAAACACATAATTGCCTTCATTTGGGGATACACACTTTGACCACGGGAGAGACAAGGATCTTATATAAAGTTAGCCATTATACATAGAATAATGTTCAACTCTGCTCTTAAGTTTCTGGGCCTTTAGTTTGTCCTAAGGCAAGATACCATGCTCTAGGTATTACATGATTGGCTTCATCCACTCTGCCACATCTTGAGTATTCATTACTTCTATTTCCTCAATGCTTGGCTTAGTGAGAACCTCAGTTAATTCGAGCTCTTTGAATGCTTGGTTGTCTTTTGATGTTGATTTGGCCAATAAATCTGTGTGTTCTCACTTTTAGGAATTTACTATATTTTCCATTGTCCCCCTTCCTGTTCCAGCTTCTTTAGGAGTTATTTTACCTTCTCCATATATCTGATCATGCTCAGCTCTTTAACCTAGTATGTGCCTTTCACCTGATTAACCATTAGTTGGGAGTCAAAGTATACTTTAAGATGCTCAACTCGGATTTCTATAGCCAACTTGAGGCCTAGGAGTAGTGCTTTATACTCAGCTGCATTATTGGTGGCATTATACTTGATTTGAACTGCATATTTGACTTTGACTTTGCTCGGTCCAATCAGAACAATTCAAGCTCCAGACCTTTGTGCTCTTGATGCTCTGTCTATATATAGTCTCCATTCCAGGTATGAAAGAGAAGTTGTTTCTTTAATAGTTATTTCTTAGATAAAATCTGCCAGTGCCTGAGCTTTTTATTTATTGGTGAGGCTCATAACTAATGTTGAATTCACCCAGTTGAATTGACTATTGGATGAGCCATCCTGATGTTTCCGATCTTTAGAGAATATGCAGAGTTTTTTGGATGAGCCTGAAAGTATTGTCTGAGTTTTTTGGATGTGTGGACAATCATCATGGCAAGCTTATTTGGGATACCGTATTTTTGAGCTGAGCCTCTGAGTATCTTGCTAACATAATAGATAGGGCTCTGCTGGCTTCCTTCCTCTCGAACTAACACTAAAGCAATGGACTCGTGTCCAATAGAAAGATTCAAGTATAAAACCTTATGTAGGATTGGCCTGCTAAGCAATAGAGGTGAGGATAGGAGCTTCTTAATTTCTTCGAACGCTACCTGGTACTCATCATTCCACTCAAACTTCTTAGAATTTTTTAAAACTCAGAATAGAGGTAAGCACTTTGTGGCTGAACATGAGATGAATCTTCCAAGAGCCGTAATTCTGCCATTAAGTTTTTGGAGCTCATTCAATGTCTTAGGAGCTTTCATGCTCATAATGGCTTCCATCTTTTCAATTTTTCCTATATCCTTCTATGTGAAATCATAAAACCCAAGAATTTCCCTGCTTTTACTTCAAAGACACACTTGTCTGGGTTAAGCTTGATCTGATACTGATCGAGAATGTCAAGGATTTGCTCAAGATCCTCGGTGTGTTGTTCTGCATGCTAGCTCTTAATAATGATGTCGTCCATGTATACTTTCATATTTTTTCCAATTTGATATTTTAAGTCGTGATTCATTAATCTCTAATAAGTTGCCACAACATTCTTTAGCCCAAAGGACATGACTGTGTAATAGTAAAGTCCCTCATGGGTGATGAAGGATGTTTTCTCCTAATCTTCCTCTTTCATTAGAATTTGGTGGTACCCCTAAGCAGCATCGATGAAGTTATATAACCTGTGGTAGGTGGTTGAATCTATCGGCTGATCAATCATTGGCATCAAATAGGGAAAGCCTTATTGAGGTCTGTGTAATCAACACACATCTGGTACTTCCCATTAGCTTTTTTAACCAGTAAGACGTTGGCTACCCATTTCGGGTGTGTGACCACCCTTATGAATCTGACATCTAATAGCTTTCGTGTTTCTTTAGAAATTACTTTATGTCTTTTATAAGCTAATCTCCTCTATTTTTGAATGACATGCTTCACTTCTAGGTTGATGTTCAAGCTATGTGATGCAATCCGAGGATCTACTCCCACTATCTCAGATGCTTTTGAGGCAAAGCTATTTGAGTGCTTGCTAAGAACTTCACTGATATTCTTTTTGATGTCTCCATCAAGCTCACCTCTAATTCTGATTTTCTTTCCTTCATCTATTTGCAGTGTTTAGACTTGCTCAATTGGTTCTGGATTGGCAAATTATTTTTCTGTCTCTAAAGATGCTAGGGGAAAGGCTTTCAGCTGGGCCTTGATAGCTAATTGATAGCGCTGCTTTGCCATGGGCTAATCTCTAAGTATTGTTATGACTCAGTCTTCTAGTGGGATCTTTATGGTCAACCGCTTAATGCTTGTGACTACATCAATCTTGTACAAAATGGGCCTTCCGATGATACCATTATAAGTGAGTGGAAGGTCTACAATGTTGAACAGAGATCTAACTAATTTTATGTCTCCAGTTTCTCAGTTTCTAAATTCTACTGGCAGCTCCACCGCCTCTAGAGGTTGGGTTGTTCCTCCACAAAAACTAGTGATGGGATTTTTAATGGTTTTAAGATCAGTGACTGAATCTCCCATGGCCTTATAGGCATTCTATAAAAGTGCATTGAAAACACTTCCATCATCTACCAAAAGTCTTTTCACAAGATAATTTCGGATGTAGGCACTTATGACTAGGGCATCATTATAAAGGTGCCAAGCATGTTCTCCGTCTTCTGGCCCAAAAGTGATGGTTGAATTTTATTTTGGTATCTGACCTTCTTCCTTTCGAGTTCTTTTCAACCTTTTCTCATTTGGTGTTTTTCCCCCCAATTATCATATTAATGACTCAAGCTACTTCATTACGGACTTTCTTTTGATTTGGCTTATCCTGATCATCTGAGTCTCGATCCCTTCTTACATTGTCAGTGAATCTGCCCAACTTTCCATTTTTTATTAATTGTTCAATACCCCATTTAAGTTCTCAGCATGTGTCAGTGTCGTGCCCATAATCTCGGTGATATTGATAATAGTACCTCTTATCCGGTGTTCCCCTTTTTTGAGGGCTCAATCTTCTGGCTAGAGTTATCCCGACCCTATTTTGCTTGATCCACATAAGGATTGCTGACCTTAAAGCATTCAAGGGCATATAATTTTCAGTTTCACTTCAAAATCTTTTAGCTAGATTTTTGAAATTCAAGCGTTGAACTCTGGGCCTTCTGAATTCTGACCTTTCCTTTCTTTTGAAGGGTGTTCTGTTATCATCCTAACACATTCTTCTATCTTCATCCGGTTTTATTAATTTTATTGCTATCGACATTACCCCAAAGAAAGTGGTAGGCTCTTTAGTCATGATCTTATCTTTGAGTTTCCCTAGCCATGTTCCATTCTTCATTACTTCTATGGCTACTTCATTGCTTAAGTTCTAATTTGTATAGCAACTGTGTTGAATTTGTCTAAATAGCTTCTTAGTGACTCTATGGTTTTTTTTTTGCACATCTAAAGATCATTTATGTTTTTAGCAGGTGAAACATTGGTGATGAACCGAGTCCTGAACTTCTCCACCAATTCTTCAAAGGGTGAAATAGAATTCTTAGGAAGTTGATGAAACCACCTTTGAACAGTTTTGGTGAGTGTGCTTGGGAAGACTTGGCACCATCTTAGTTTCGAATGAAGAGATGTGGATGATTGGATCCGCTATTCCATCGTATTGGTCCAGTTGTGGTAGTTTGAATTTGGACGAAATCTCAGTTCTAACTATTCTACTCACAAAGGGCGTTGTCCCTTCCAAGACACACTCATTTTTTTCCTTGTTCATGTTTGAGCTTTTTGGATTACTTGCTCTACCTTTTGAGCTATCTGGGAATTGTCCAAAGTAGGACAGCTTGTGCTTGACTCCCCTTCTAGATCTTCCTGAGCTTCTTTGTCTCTTCTAGGAGCACTCTGAGTTGCCACAAGCAGTATAATCACATTGTTCTCTAGATTGACTACTTTGAGATTATTCTCTTAGACCAAGGCATTCAGTTGTTGTTGTATAAGGGTCATCTAGGTTTGGATGGTTTGGATCATTACCTCTTTATTTGCGGGAGGCATGTTAAATGTATGGGTTATTATGTTTAGGTCTGGTGTGTGTGTGATAGGGGTTCCTAAAAGACTCAGGAAAGGTACAAAAGGAATGGGTCGGCTAATATGATACAGTGGGGCGTAATAAAGAAAGCTTATGTCTAGGGTCGCCCATCCTTGGGTAACTCCAAAAAAAGGGATTTGAGAGGACAGTCCCATATGATGAATAAGGGTTAATGGATCAATCGGCAAGATTGGGGCCGATGGGTTAATAAGAGGAATAGGAGCTGATAGGTTAATGGGAGCATCTGAGGTTGTTCTTGATAGATTAATCTGAGTATTTGTGGCTGGTGGACTAGATGTCATGGTGTGAATTTTACTTTTAGCTCAGTAGATAACAATAACTTTAACTCAAGAGATCCCCACAGACAGCGCCACTTGATAACTTGATTTTTGGAACCTGCGAGTCCTGCAATCAAGCAACCAACAAGGGTGCAAGGTGAGATGTGGGGTTTGCCCTATAAATCCTCTGATGCTTAAGTCAGAGAGGATAGAGAGAGAATTTAGAGAGAATAGAGAGCTAAAAAAATAGAATAAATAATAAGAGAAGAAGTGAAGAGTATTTATAAAGAATGTAATGCTCAAACCTAAGAGGAATAGGATTCCTCTTCTTTGTAGGACTTATATTTTTTTGGGAGGTTTCCTTCGTGATCCGGGAGTCTTCCTAATTAGGGACTCCTGATCCGGGAGTCTTCCTAATAAGGGACTTCCCTTCCCTATAAGGATTTGGACTTCCTTGTTCTGCAAGCTACCTTTAATTAGGAAGATAATTCATTAATGGAATAGGAATATACCTGAGGGGTATCATTGCATGTGACCTCAATCATGATAGTCATCACGATCACTATCACGGGCATCATTATAAGCTGCCTCAAGTAACCAATGGTCCAGTAGTGCTCACGATCTCAATCACGATCGTGACCAAGACCGTGATAGATAAAAGTTAAAATTTTCAATGGTTATTTGAAGACTCATCGGATAGGCTTTCATTGCTCACAATCATGACTATAATGATCACGACCGTGACAAGTATGATTTCTGCAAAAAGTTAAAACAACATTCAAATTTATTCTTGAATATTTTATGGACGAAATCATTAATCCTAACAGCTATAATTAAAATGCTTACTATAAATAGAACCTCAATTATTCATTTTAAGGCTAAGGAACTTGATCATTATTATACACATCAAAAGCATTCAATTAAAGCTCTCATTCTCTTTAAATTCATTTTATTATTGTTCCAACTCTCGTGAAAGTTGGTGAGTGTTTATAATAGAAATTCATATTCTTGTACTTCTGGGTTAAGAAAAATGGGAAGTGAGATTCTATTATAAGGGAATTGGTTTAAGTGTTTAGCCATTAAAACAATTGAGATTTGATTTAGGAGTTAGCCTAGAAACTCTTGGTTATGAGGTTGAAGAGTGAGCCTCAAACTCTTGTGTTTTCTGAATCTTATGAATAAGATTGTGTGGGTTTCAAAATCCTTACTTGGGGATAAGTTAGGTAGAGACGTTGGATTATTGAGAATCCGAACTCCTTAAATTCTTGTGTTCATCATTCTTCCTTCTCAACATTCTTTCAATTCTTGCTTATTTATTTTTAAGTTTTACAATTATCACCAACAATTATCAGCAAGCCAATAATAGTTTTTAGCTTTGCACAATTTTCAATTTCTTAGCTATTTTCAGTACAATTTCCTGTTTGTTTAGAGGTTGTAAACACTTCCTCAATATAAAAATTCCTATTTTACAATTTATTTACATAACAAAAATTTTCTTTTTACATTATTTTGTCAAATTTACAAAAATTCTCGCCGAAATCTAAATAAATTATATGGTAAAGACTTTTGGGGATTCATAATCTTGTCTGATAGAAGTCAATTTCTTCTTAAGGAAGCCATTCCTCTGGCACACTCACTTGATTGAATTTGGTTCATTAAAAGTTGGAGCAACAACCATCATGATTAATATGGCAAGACAAAGTTCGCACACACAATAATAAGATTAATCCATTGACAGGTAAAACCTATCTTTTCCATCATTCAATAGAGAAAGCTCCATTCTTCATAGTTGTCATGCCCCAAACCTGGGAGTCATGACCGGCACTAAGGAACGGGAATTCACACGAATCTGGAACCTGTAGCAAGCCTTAAACATAACTTTCACAACAATTATACCATAAATATGTCTTAAAATTTAAAATTTTTAAAACATCAATAACTTTTTCATAAATTATATCGTACTAGAAATATTTATACAACAGTTAGGTACATAATCTCAGTCAATATTATCCTCACATACTACAACAAATACATATTACTACTACAGCTTTAATTAATACAAGAAAGGATAGTCTAAAATTTACATAAATCAACTGGAGAAGAAAAAGTCCGACGAAGAGAACTACTATATGAGGTTTGACTAGAAAGATCCTGAAAAAATAATTGAGGGGGGTCAGACCTCACTGAGTGAATTATTATTATATATAGACATGCAACCTAAGCATACAAGCAATCAAGCATCAATATAGTATTTATATATCTATTTATACACACATTCCAAGTTCCAAGTAAATGTTTAATAATGCTTTTTGACTGCTTGCTGACTTTCTGCTCAACGCATCAGCTACCACATTAGCTTTACCCGAATGGTAAAAAATAGAGCAATCATAATCCTTCAATAGCTCCATCCATCTTCTCTGTCTCAAGTTCAAGTCTCTTTGCTGAAAAATATACTTTAAGCTTTTGTGTTTGGTGTATACTTCACAAGTTACACCATACAAATAATGCTTCCAAATCTTTAATGCAAACACTACAACTGCCATTTCCAAATCATGAGGAGGGTAGTTTTGCTCGTGCTTGTTTAATTGATGTGAAGCATAAGCAACTACTCTTCCATTCTACATCAATACAGACCCCAGCCTACTCGAGAAGCATCACAATACACTGTATACCCTTCACTTTCCAAAGGTAAAGTCAATATTAGAGCTAAAGTCAATCTATCCTTAAGTAACTGGAAAATATCCTCACATCTATCAATCCACACAAATTTAGCATCCTTCTGAGTGAATTTTATCAAAAGTGTAGCTATCTTGGAGAAATCCTTAACAAATCTCCTATAGTAACCAGCTAAACTTAAAAAACTCCTTATTTCAATAAATGTTGTAGGTCTTGGCCATTCTATAATGGCTTCAATCTCTTTTGGGATCCACTTGTATACCCTCTTTAGATACCACAAGGCCTAAGAATGCCACTTGATCTAACAAAAACTCACATTTCGAGAACTTGACATATAATTAATGCTCTCTCAAAGTCTGAAGCACCATCTTTAAATGCATAACATGCTCTGCCTCACTCGTAGAATATACCAAGATATCATCAATAAATACTATTACAAATTGATCCAATAATGGTCTAAACACTCGATTCATCAAGTCCATAAAGGCTGCTGAGGCATTAGTCAACCCAAAAGACATCACCAAGAATTTGTAATGACCATATCTCGTCTGAACTGCAGTCTTAGGAACATCTTCACTTCTAATTCTCAGCTGATGATACCCTGACCTCAAGTCAATCATGGAAAAACATTGAGCTCCTTGAAGCTGATCAAACAATTCATAAATTCTCCGAAGAAGATACTTGTTCTTGATGGTGACTTTGTTCAATTGTCTATAGTTGATACAAAGTCAAACGCTACCATCTTTCTTCTTTACAAATAACATTGGCGCACCCCAAGGAGACGTGTTGGGTCTAAAGGAATCCTTAACAAGTAACTCTTATAATTATTCTCTAAGCTCATTTAATTTTGTAGGCGCCATTCTATAAGGTGGCATAAAGATAGGATTTGTACCAGGTACAACATCGATACATAATTCTATCTCTTTTTCCAGTAGCAACCCTGGTAATTCTTCAGGAAAGACATCCAGAAATTCGCACACTACTGGAACATTCACAATTATCCCCTTATTTGCCTTTATATCTCTGACCACAACCAAATAACCTTGACACCCCTTCTAAGCATCTTTCTGGTCGTGATCACAGAAATAAGATTCTGAGGCATTGAACTTTTGTCACCTTTGAATTAAAATTCCACATCATCTAGAATTCTAAAAGATCACATCTCTCTCCTAATAATCCAAGGTAGCATAACGTCGAGGCAACCAATTCATTCCCAAAATCACATCAAAGTCTAGCACATCCAACAAAACCAAATCCATAAATAGCTCTCTACTTTTCACTAACGCAAGACAAGATGGAAAGACTATGTCCGTTTCTAATTTATCACTGAGGGGAGTTGCTACAAAGAATGGGATTAATAATTTGGATGGTTATCTTCCCATTCTTGAAGCAAAGATAGGATATATAAGGAATGCAATGCACTAGGATAATGCCAAACTCTAGCATCAAGATGACCTATTGAAGCGTATTTGTAACCATTTCCTCTGTAATTGTCCCTCATAGAAAGGAATAGAAGTATCTTAGAAATTGCTCTTTAAACTCCAAACATGTTATGATAATTATATCATATATGACTAGATCGACTGCATAAACTAGTCTTGAGCTACGACTTGAACTAATAGCTTTGCAATCATTATCCTTCATGAATCCTATCTTTGTCCTAGCTTTAATGATACTTATAAAATTCAAAGCATCTCCAGTACCATTAAATGGAACTCTCTCAATCTTGGAGTATAGTAAAGTTGCATCTACATCAGACATTCCCTGATTCCTCAACTATAGTATTTGTTGTGCTAATGGTATAGCTTGATTAAATGCCACTAGTCCTTGATTAATCTCTACTACACTGGCCACACAAGCTGTAGGATCTATATCTGGAGTAACTATTTTTGTCGGCAACTGCTATCCCTGTCTCTGAGCCGTTGCTACCTAAAGCCTACCGCATCTTTGCCTCGTGAAGCGAGAGCTTATGCTTGATCCTGAAATGGTAACTCATCATCATTATATGTTGTTTTTGCAGCATGAGCAATTCTCGTTCGCCTCATTTTGAAAGGACACATAAATCTACAAGGTATAAGAAATGATAAGGGAAATAACATATACGCGGATTTCTAAAAGCAAGGAAGACTTTCAAAGACATAGTCGAACCTGATTGCTGCAGTAGTTTCAAAGAAAACTCAAACTTTAACAACCTAGGCCAACCACACTGAACCTAGGCTTTGATACCAACTTTGTCACGACCCAAACCCAGGAGTTATGACCGGCCCTAGGGAACGGGAATTCACATGAATCTGGAACCCGTAGCAAGCCTTAAACATAACTTTCACAACAATTATACCATAAATATGCCTCAGAATTTAAAACTTTTAAAACATCAATAACTTTTTCATAAATAATATCATACTAGAAATATTTATACAACAGTCAGGTACATAATCTCAGTCAATATTATCCTCACATATTACAACAAATACATATTACTACTACAACTTTAATTAATATAAGAAAGGATAGTCTAAAATTTACATAAACCAACCAGAGAAGAAAGAGTCCGACGAAGAGAACTACTATACGAGGTTTAACTAGAAGGATCCTGAAAAAATAATTGAGGGTGGTCAGACCTCACTGAGTGAATTATGATTATATATGTACATGCAACCTAAACATACAAGCAATCAAGCATCAATATAATATTTATATACTTATTTTATATGTAAATATGCATTCCAAGTAGATGTTTAATAATGCTTTTCATGTCAACACATTAGATGAAAGCAAGTGGATGAAATTAGATGATGTAGATGCTCAAAATCACATTTCACGTCAAAACAAATAAATGCAATAAGATTTTGGGTGAAGGATCGGAGCAGAACCCTAATAATATCCGTAACCTCAATACTCAACCTCACTGGCCATCAAACCCACTTAAATCCAATAATATTTCTCTTTTCCAATTTAGTAGTGGACTGGCCCCGAGACACTAAGTCAACCAAGTTACCACAGTCTCGCTACTAGTATGACTGGCCCCGAGATACTAAGTCAACCGAGCTACCACAGTCACACTATTGGTATGACTAGCCCCGACCCCGAGACACTAAGTCAACCGAGCTACCACAGCCACACCACTCTCAATCACAAATCTCAATAAATCATTTAATCATTTCACACATCAATCATTATATCATAACCTAGCATCTAACATACTATTGTGCAATAGTCTTAGTGTAGCTCACTAGGTAGCACGTTCTACTACTGTCCTCCAAAAACATCACATCACATCACAATCATAATTCATATCAACAATAAAAACACCATCCAAGTCAATGACACTATATTCACAATATATATTTATATACATAATGAAATTTTAATAATCATCAAACAGACAAATAACAAATAAAGGTCTGATGCACTGTATTTATTTCACATTAACAACAAAATATGTGGATGCTAGGTAAACAGTTTTATATGACATGCATACATATAATAATAACTCACAGATGTGCGCTCCTTTACAATAATTCGACTGGCCCGGTCCTGGCCTAGCTCTCAGTGCAGCTATAGGAAAAATAATAATGATAATAATTAGGATAAAATCCTAACCTTAAATGTTCTAGATTTCTAAAGAAAACTCGATCTAAGACTCGACCCTAATAAAACTCAAAACTTAACATAGACCCGATGTCACGTTTTACGAGAAATCTACTGAAAAGAGTCTCCTTTGTAAAATGAATATCTCTCTACTAAAAGTAGAGTCGTTGCTGCACGCAAACACACTTCAAAATATTTCAAAATTCTACATCTCGGGTTGAGCCCCCGAACTACATTTATTGCCCAACCGAGAACCAATACAACAACACAAATATAAAAATAATATAATTTTCTCAAATCATAAAATACCTTAAAAATTTAATTAATTATCACAATAAAATTTATTCATATAATAAAAATATAAAGAAAATTTAATTTCCCGATAAATAATAAAATTCTAGTTTTACAACTAATATTTGTTAATAAAATCCACTAATAACATTAAATTTCCATTTTATAATTAAATTAGCATTAATTGTAAATAACTATTAAAATCACTCAATAATGTGATAAAAATAATAAAAGGCTCATTAAACCTTGGAAAACAATAAATAATTTATTTTTTTCATTTATTTTCCAAAAATACTACTAATTAACTAAAATTCGAAAATTATTTATAAAAATTATTTTTATACTTTTTATTACTTAAAATCAGTTTAAAACATAATAATGAACAATAATTTAATTAAAATTCAAATAATTAATGAAATACAATCATTTCTCTAAAAAATACACAATTAAACATAATCTTTAAAAAATCATATCTTAAAATCCATACACAATTTCACAAAACTTCCTTCACAAAGTTTAATCCACATAATATATAAAATTTATTAAAAATATAAAAATACTCCGGGTCCGGAACAGTAACGTGAACAGTACCCCCAAGACCTGAAAAATTCAAAATTTTTAGAAAAATAAATAAAAATCATATTTAGTAAGCTTTCAACCTCCAAAACAAATCATCAAATAGCAACTATATCTAATTAAATCAAATTCAAACTCAATTTCACAAATAATTAAAAATACCTAAAAATATTTGTCAAATATTCTACGGATGTAGATAAGATGCACGGTTAGTAGCTACAGACTCCTAACATCGAGAGTAATGAAATGAAACCAACCTCGTTGCCTGAAACCTGTCGGAACAGTGCCAAAAGGAGGAAGAAGGCTGACTGATTTTTGAATTTTTGGGCAAATTTTAGACATTTTCTTGCAAAATGAAAGCTATAGGGAGGTAGAGGAGGATGAGATGAATCTACCCAATCGGAGTTCATTTGGGTGTTAAACGAAGAAGAAAAGTTTAGGGACTAACAAGATATTTGTTACCTAAAATCTAAAAATCTTGCTGCTTCTTCTCCTTTCTCCCGCTAATCCAACCCATTTCATGAATAAAATGTGACCAATTAACCAACCAACAAAACTACTTGTTACAAATAACATCTTGTTGTTGCCTCGAAACATATAAATGTTGACTAATCTGACTAACATTGAACTTGGTAAAATGAAATGGTTAAATAATTGAAAAATGAAATTATTCAAGAATACAAATTGAATGCTAAGATTACGCATTGAATTTCTGGGAGTAGATCCATAATCAAAAAAGTGTTTGTGATTGTTCCATAAGAAATGAAACAAAAGATAAGGTAGAGCTAGGATAGTTATTGTATGAGGTCTACCCAATGTTAGATGCAGAGGCGCATAATAGATCGATATGAACATGTAGATCCCTTTCCCCTTTTAATGGGAATGGACACCCACGTGTCCATCTCCCCATGGCTCTCTCTTTTATATATATATATATAAATTTAATAATAATAATAATAACAATAACAATAATTATATTAACATCAATATAATGATAAGGTTAATAATAATAAAATAAAATAATACTAATAATAACAACAATAATGATTAAAATGATAATAATAATATTTATAACCACATAATAATAATAAAAATAACAAATATAATAATGATAATAATATTAATAATTTTAATAAAGATAATAATAATAATAATATTAATAACCAAAAATTTGGATTATTACAGTAGTCATAGTAGGGCTGAACATTGAATTTATATAATATTGAATTGTATCAAAGTTGTAAACCAAATAACTTTAAAATTGTATTGAAGCAAAACTAATGTAGATCCATCTCTTGCAATAAAATGTTTTAAGAAATTAGAAAATAGAGAATGAGAATAAAAGTTAAAAGTATGATATTTGAATCTACCAGCTCAACATTTTATCAAACCGAAGTTTCACTTTGTTTGAATTGGCATTGAAGTTGGTATTAGAGTTAATTTCAATCTAATAAAATAAGAAAGAAAAATTATGAATAAATGTCTTGTAGTTCTTTTGGTGATGTTTTAGCATGCTTTCATTTTAATTTTATATTTTCAAAAGATTTGTAATTTGCAACATTTGCAATTTCTCTTATATCTAGAAATTAAAATTTCTATACCATTTACTAGAAGATGCAAATGTCTATTTGTGTTGGTTATAGATAATAAGAATAATAAAAATTTATTTCAAAAATATTTTGTCATATTTTTTATTTGATGAAAAGATTCTAGCACGTATATACAATCATGTGATAACCAAATGAAAGTAAACAATCATGCAAAGTTAATTATAACCGAAACCCAAATTTTTTAGAGAAAATATCAGTAATGGGCATATTTTGACCCATCTTTTTCTTTATTTGGCATTCACTTGTTTTGTCTTTCAAAAGTGAACGTCCATGCAAAAGTGGATCTATTTATGAAAAGTGACATACATTAACAGCGTTTTCGTGTTTTGTATTTTTGGCCTTTTTTTTTTTTTTTAGTTTAAGAGCTATTCTATTGACATTTTAAATCAAACATCATATATAAAATTTATTTAATCTCTATTTGAATTTCATGATATTAAAAAATTAATTAATTCAAATATATTTCTTAATAAATTTTATTTAAAAATTATATATAAGTTATATTTTTTTATTACTAATTCTAACTTAAAAAAGATACATTTTTATTATTTGTTGTCATTGTTTATTATTTTTTAATTATTATTTTTGTTATTGCTTATTTTTTCAGTTGTTGTTTTTTATTATTTTTTTATTGTTACTTTTTGTTGTCTTTATTTTTCGGT
>CATIWM010339812.1:0-20657 GCA_949671775.1 Mallotus repandus | reverse complement strand
GAGGGAGATTTATCCAGAAGATACAGAAAAAAAATGAGAAAGTATCAAAGTAGAGAGAATATTGAATTTAAAAATCTTAATGGAAAATGCTTAACTTTTTCAAAATCTTCTAATTCTTCCAAGTTTTCTTCAACTGACATTATTTGATTAGGCTTTTTAAGCCAGTCTTGAGTGCAAATCAAGGCTTGAACAAATGTGGGAGTTAAAATACTCCTGAAAGAATCAAACACTCTTCCACTCATACTAAAAGTTGATTATGATGAAACTGTTGAAATTGGAATAACTAATACATCGCAAGCCAAACTTGAGAGAATGGGAAACCTCTCAAAATTAAGCTTCCACCATCTAAGCAAGTCAAATTTACCATCATTTGTTTCTTCCAAGATTGACTCGCTTAGATAAAGATCAAGTTCTGTCTTTGTTTTTTTGCTTCCACCAATCCCACTCCAACTGCTATTTCTTAAATCTAGCCTTTAACTATGGTTATACAAGACCCACCAGACCCGAAATCTGACCTGAACCGGCACCGAAATTCAGCAATGGATCGGCCCACTTAGAGGAAGCGGATCGGTTTAACCCATTAGGTTAGTGAAATTTGACTTTCAGTTCTCGAGTCAGGGGAGACAAAATTATCCCTGACCCGCCTGAATACCCTATATATATATGTGTGTGTGTGTGTCATTTATTTAAGAAACCCTAACCTTAAATACCCTAACTATATAAGCATCTTATTCTCTCATTTTCGAAACCTAATCTCTCTCTCTCTCTCTCTCTCTCACAGTCGGCCCTCTCCTCTCTGTGTTCTCTTAATTTCTCTCATTATTGCCTCTAAATCTTCTTCAAGTCTATTGATAATTCTCTCAAATTACTTCATTGGAACCATAAAACAAACATTCTCTAACCTTTTGTAAACCTAAACATTGAAGCTCTTACCCTCTTCATCCTTTGATTATTGAAAAAAAGCCTAGACAACACTAGTTTCAGTCTGCTACTGCTCCCTAGTGTCCATTGATGATTGATCTGCTTTGTTGTTTGTAGTTTTCAGTTTTCATGTTAAAAACATGAAAATAAGAGACAGAATTTAAAGATCTTAAGTGTTATGGTAATTTCGTTAGTTTTAAACATTGAATATGTTGATTATCTTTTAGATCTAGTTGCATGCAAGTGTGTTTTAACACTTTGTTACTTCTGTTATGTTTGCATGTGCTTTAATCCTACTGAATCCGAGATCTATAAGGTAGAGCAAAGATTTAAACAACTCCTCAAAGATCTAAAAGGTGGAAGCAAAAATCTTGTGCTTGGCCTCATTTCGATCTACTTCAAAGATTGGTTTACCTTCTATTACATTTTACAATTTTTTTTAAATGGTGGAAGCCAATCTATTTTATTTTATGAAAATTGTTTCAATTTCTTTTACTCTGAGGGGATTTTTGATTTTAAGTGTATAAAAGTTAGATTTTTTTACCTAGAAATCTAAGATATGTGGATTTGAAATTTTAAAAATAATATTGTTATAAATGTTTTGAAAAATTATTCTATGTGTTAAATCTTTTGGTGGATGCCAATATGTTTGATTTTTTTTTAAAAATTTTGATTTCTTTTACTCTGAGGGGATTTTTTATTTTATGTGTGTTAAAGTTAGATTTTTTTCACTTAGAAAGCTAAGATCTATGGATTCGAAATTTTAAAAATAATATTGTTGTAAATGTTATGAAAAATTATTCTCTGTGTTAAATCTTTTGGTGGAATCCAATTTGTTTGATTTTATAAATATATTTTTCGATTTCTTTTACTTAGAAATCTAAGATCTGTTGATTTAAAATAATATTGTTATAAATGTTTTGAAAAATTATTGTGTTAATTTATTTAAAAATTATATGGGTAATTTTTTAAAATATTTAATAAAATATGGAAATATTTATATTGATTTTTATAATATTTAATTAAATTTTAATTTTATTAAATATCAATTTTATATATAATTTTATTAATTAATTTTATATTTAATTGTATTAATAATTAATTTTATATTTTATTTAGTTAATATTTATTATTAAATAATTAAGTTTATATTAATCATCTATTATTTTAAAAAAATAATTGTATACTGCTATGAGTTATTTATATTATTGGATTGTACCTAAATTATGTGCCTAATTTAATTATGTCCTGTTATCTGATATACTGTGTTGTATTCTCTGTTTCGTTATTGATGTGTAGATAGACAAAGCAGTGGAAGCCAATGGCAATTCAACTGCTACTGGTGACCCAATGACTGCAAATACTAAGGTAGAAGCCAATAATGCTTCAAAAGAGTAGTATGGTAGCATTGCTCAGCAGCAATATATTGCTTCTTCACAACAAACTGAAGCTGAAGGGACTAAGTCCAAAAAAAGAAAGCAGACTGATACCAGATCACCAGTCTAGGAACATTTCAAGCATATCAAGGAGGGAGGTAAATTGGTAAGACTTAAATGTATTTATTGCGCTGAATTTTTTGGTGTTGGTCCAAGAAAGCATGGTACTTCTTCACTTAGGAACCATATTATGGCATACATGAAAAACCCTATTGACAAGTCCACTAGACAAAAACTTTTAACATTTGAACCTGTTTCTGCCTCTGAATTTGTGGGTGTGATTATGGCCTGAAAATTTGACCAGGATGTTGTTAGAAATGTTGTTGCTAGAATGCTGATTTTAAATGAGTTGCCTATCCATTTTGTTGAAGGGGAGGGGTTTAGAAACCTAATGAGTGCAACATGCCCCCATTTTAAAATCCTTTCTAGGTGGGCAATAAGTAGAGATATCTTCAACATCTATATTGAAGAGAGACTAAAATTGCAAAAAAATTTCAAAACAGAATGCCAAAGAGTCTGTCTTACCATTAATACTTGGACTTCAATCCAAAAAGTCAACTACATGTGCATCACTACACATTTTATTACCACCGAGTGGAAGCTGAATAAAAAAAGTGACTGTTTTTGTGCCTGTTAGTTCACATAAAAGTGAATATCTTACTAAGGCCCCTAAAAGCCCTTTGGTTGAATAGGATCTTAAAAATGTATTCATAGTCACTATTGACAATGCTTGTAGCAATGATACTACTATGTATTTTTTTTTTAAATAAATTAATCGATTAGGAGTAAGTGGGTTACAACCAAATATGTTCATATGAGATGTGTGGCTCACATTCTAAATTTAGTTGTGTTTGAGGGGTTAAAGGAAATGAATTTTTTGTTAAAATGGTTAGAGAGGTGGTTAGGTACATCAAGAATTCACATACCAGGGTAAGAAAATTTAAAGTGTTTTCATATTTGATTGGGATAAAGTCTAGGTGTGCTATGTGTCTAGATGTCCAGATAAGGTGGAATTCCACCTACTTAATGTTAAAAAATGCATGTGAATATGAGAAAACTTTTGAGAAATATGAAGAATGTGAGCCTGCTTTAAGGGCAGACTTGGGGATGATGTACCTGAGTTTTCTTATTAGCAGTGTGATAAGAATTTGCTTAAATTTCTTGAACAATTTTACAATATGACACTGAGAATATCTAGTTCTCAGTATGTGACTTCAACCACATTTTTCTAAGAAATTGTAGACCTCTTTTATTTGCTAACTTATTAGAAAAATTCTGATGATATTTATGTGAGGTCAATGGGTACTAACATGAAATTAAAGTTTGATAAGTACTGGGGAGATGCAAATAAAATGAATGGCTTGATTTTTATTACAAACATACTTGATCCAAGGGACAAATTGGAATATCTTGTGTTTTTTAGTGAAAAGTATTTATGGTTCCTCTGTAGGGGGGATTTGTTTGAGAAAATTAAATATGCTCTATATGAATTATTTGATGATTATAACACTGCTGCTCAAGCTTCATGTCCCTCAAATGTGTTTTGTAGTGGAAGCCAATCTAATGTGGAAGTGCAATCAAGCACCAAATCCATTTCATTGTTAAAGGCTAGATTTCAGCAACAACAATTGGATAGTGGGATTAGTGGAAGCAAAAAAAAGACTAAACTTGATCTTCATCTAAGCAAGTCAATATTGGAAGAAACAGATAATGGGAAATTTAACTTGCTTAGATGGTGGAAGCTTAATTCTTGGAGGTTTCCTGTGCTCTCAAGTTTGGCTCGCAGTGTATTAATTATTCCAATTTCAACAGTTGCATCAGAATCAGCTTTTAGCACAAGTGGAAGAGTGCTTAATTCTTTCAAAAGTTGTTTAACTCCTATACTTTTTTAAGCATTGATTTGCACTCAAGATTGGCTTAAAAAGCCTAATCAACAATATCAGTTGAAGAAAGCTTGGAAGAATTAGAAGATTTTGAAAAAGGTAAACATTTTCCATTAAGAGTTTTAAATTCAAATTTCTCACCACTTTGATGCTTTCTCTCTTCTTCTTTTTTTTATCTTCTAGACATATCTCCCTGCTTTGGGACAAGGACCTTCAGCTGGCTCCTTATCCGCTACTTTTTAACAAACCTCTTTCTACCTTAGTGCTATGACTTTTTTACTAACATGAATTGAGTAACACAGTCTGCCTCTTACTTCATTATTACATTAATTGATTCTTTAATTCTTTCATGCTACCTGCAACTGGGAATTGCCTTTATGCCTGCTCTGATATGTTGGGAATGTGTTTTAGTATTCTGATATTTTTATTGTTGCTCTGTTGTGCCAATTTCAGTTTATTGCAGCGTAATAAATGGTGGAAGCCAATCTGTTTCATTATTTAATTACTTGATTCTTTAATTCTTGCATTCATTCCAAATAATAAATGCAGTGTGTTAGGAATTGCATTGTTGCCTGCTCTGTTGTGCATATATATATATTCTGTTGTGCCAATTTCATATGCTACATCATAATAGACATTGAAATTATGACCAAACACAACAGATGTGCCTGCAATTGTTACCAGTTCATTGCTAACTCTGTTTTCTTCCTATTAGGTGTTGGTTGTGTATATGAACTCACTTTTGCATGTCTGTTATGATCTTATGACTATGATTTTGGTGCTTTAGCTATTGCACAATCTGTTGTTTCATTTTATGAGGCAATGATAAAGCTTCCACCTCATTATCTGACAATTGGATTAATGCAATATTATATATTTCTTAGGTAGCAAACGGTTTGCAGTTTGTTGCCAAAAATGCTGCTTACATTCAATCAATAACATGAACATTTTGCTCCTGAACAAATGTTGTTTGCATTCATCCAATGACATTAAAATTTTGCTCCTGAGCCTCACTTGTTTTTTGTTAATTATAATTCTTATTTTGATGCTTTAGTTGATTTGCCCTTTTTTATTTTACAGGTTGTTATTCTTTTATGAATCTGTGAATACACGTTTGCAATCTACCTTTTTTTAGTGTGTGCAGACTCTTTCTGTTCAACAACAAATCCTCAAGATAGATACATGTTAAATTGACTTAGTTATGAACTTATGATTTCTTTTTAAGTATATTTTGTAAATTGTGGAAGCCAATTTATATATTTTGCATAGCCATAGCCCTTAATAGAAATAGTTAATAGTTTTTAGGCTCTGAAATAGTTTATATTTAGACATATTTCAGAATTTTTTATTTTTGGGTAAAAGCCTTATATGTTTATTTTGTTATATAAGGGTTGGAACCTATTTTTTGTAATGGGCTTGACCCAATATATAGAAAAGTCTTTTAATTTTCATTTGAACTTTAATTTTTAAGGCTCAATCCATAAAAGCCTAGTCTGAGTTTCCGATCCAATCTAACTCGATACTTTTGGATTTTCGAACCGAATTTTTTCCAATTTCGAATTTGTCGGTTCAGTGCCCATTATTAACCTTTCGAACCCGCTCGATTTTCAGAGCCATCCTTTCGAACCCGCCCGATGCATAGTCCTAGCTTTAAAAACGAAATGGATTTGGTGTTTGATTGCACTTGCACATCAAATTGGCTTCCACCATAGAACATACTTAAGGGACACGAAGCTTGAGTAGCAGTTTTATAATCATCAAATTATTTATATAAAGCATATTTAATTTTCTCAAATAAATCCCCCCCAACAGATGAACCATAAATACTTTTCACTGAAAACTTAAGATATTCCAATTTGTCCCTTGGATCAAGTATGTTTGCAATAAAAATCAAGCAGTTCATTTTATCTGCATCTCCTCAGTACTTACCAAACTTCAATTTAATGTTAGCATCCATAGACTTCACATAAATATCATTAGAATTTTTCCAATCAATCCACACAAAAAAAGAGGTCTACAATTTCTGAAAAAAAAGTGTTTGAAGTCATATACTGAGAACCAGATATTCTTAGTGTCATATTGTAAAATTGTTCGAGAAATTTAAGCAAATTCTTGGCACACTGCCAATCAGAAAACTTAGGTATATCATCCCCCAGGTCTGCCCCTCCATATTTCTCAAAGGTTTTCTCATATTCACATGCATTTTTTAACATCAAGTAGGTGGAATTCCACCTTGTTGGGACATCTAGACATAGAGCACACCTAGACTTTATTCCGATCAAATCTGAAAACTCTTTAAATTTTCTTAACCTAGCAGGTGAATTTGTGATGTACCTAACCACCTCTCCACCTCTTTTAACAGAAACATTCATGTCCTTTAACCCCTCAGACACAGCTAAATTCAAAATCTGAGCCACACATCTCATATGAACATATTTGGCTCTACCCCCCCTTGGCCCCAACTGATTAATTTCTTTTTTAAAAAAGACATAGCAATATCATTACTAGAAGAATTATCAAGAGTAACTGTGAATACATTTTTAAGACCCCATTCAACCAAAGAGCTTTTAAGGGCCTTAACCAGATATTCAACTCTAAGTGAACTAACAAGCACAAAAGCAATCACTTTCTTATTCAGCTTCCAATCAGTGGTTAATGAAATGTGCAGTGATGTACATGTAGTTGATTCTTTGGATCAAAGTCCAAGCATCAGTAGTAAGAAAAACTCTTTAACATTCTGTTTTCAAAAAGTTTTTCAATTTTAGTCTCTCTTCAATATAGATGTTGAAGATATCTCTACTCATTGTCCACTTAGAAGGGATTTTAAAACGAAGGCATGCAACATGTATTAGGTTTCTAAACCCCTCCCCTTTAACAAAACGGATAGGCAACTCATCTAAAATCAACATTCTAGTAACAACATTTCTAACAACTCCTATCAAATTTCTAAGCCCCAATCACACCCACAGATGATGCACCCTCGGTTTCAAAGACAAAAACAGGTTCAAATGTTAAAAGTTTTAGTCTAGTGGACTTGTCAACAAGGTTTTTCATGCATGTCATAACATGGTTCGTAAGTGAAAAAGTACCACGCTTTCTTGGATCAGCACCAAAAGATTTAGCACAATAAATACATTTTACCAATTTACCTCCCTCTTTGATTTGCTCGAAATGTTCCTAGACAGGTGATCTGGTATCAGTCTGCTTCTTTTTTTTGGACTTATCCCTTCCGCTTCAGTCTGTTGTGAAGAAGCAACAGACTGCTAGTGAGCAATGTCACCAGACTGCTCCTTTGAAGCATTATTGGCTTTCACCTCAGTATTTGCAGCCATTGGTTCACCAATAGCAGTTGAACTGCCACTGGCTTCCACTGCTTTCTCCATCTACACATCAATAATGAAACAGAGAATACAACACAGTGTATCAGATAATAGGACATAATCAAATTAGGCATAGAATTTAGTAACAATCCAATAATATAAATAACTCATAGTAGTAGACAATTATTTTTTAAAATAATAGACGATTAATATAAACTTAATTATTTAATAATAAATATTAACAAACTAAATAAAATATAAAATTAATTATTAATACAATTAAATATTAAATAAATATAAAATTAATTAGTAATAAAATTATATATATAATTTATTATTTAATAAATTAAAATTTAATTAAATATTATAAAAATCAATTTAAATATTTCCATATTTTATTAAATATTTTAAAAAATTACCCGACTATTTTTTTAAATAAATTAACACTGAGAATAATTTTTCAAAACATTTATAACAATATTATTTTTAAAATTTCAAATCCACATATCTTAGATTTCTAAGTAAAAGAAATCAAAAAAATATTCATAAAATCAAACATATTGGATTCCACAAAAAGATTTAACACAAAATAATTTTTCATAACATTTATAACAATATTATTTTTAAAATTTCAAATCCACAGATCTTAGCTTTCTAAGTGAAAAAAAATCTAGCTTTTACACACAAAAAATAAAAGATCCCCTCATAGTAAAATAAATTGAAAAAATTTTCAAAAAATCAAACGAATTGGCTTCCACCAAATGATTTAACACATAGAATAATTTTTCAAAACATTTATAACAATATTATTTTTAAAATTTCATATCCACAAATCTTAGATTTCTAAGTGAAAAAAAAAAATCTAACTTTATAAAAATAAAAAATCCCCTCAGAGTAAAAGAAATTGAAAATTTTTTCATAAAATCAAACAGATTGGCTTCCACCATTTAAAAAATTTGTAAAATGTAATAAAAAGTATATTGATCTTTGAAGTATATCGAAATGAGGCCAAGCACAAGATCTTTGCTTCCACCTTTTAGATCTTTGAGGAGTAGTTTAGATCTTTGCTTCCACTTTACATATCTCTGATTCAGTAGGATTAATACACATGCAAACATAACATAAGTAACAAAGTGTTAAAACACACTCGCATGCAACCAGATCTAACAAATAATGAACATATTCAATGTTTAAACCCAACTAAATTACCATTAAGATCTCTAACTTTTGTATCCTATTTTCATGTTTTTAACATGAAAAGTGTAAACAATAAACAACAAAGCATATCAATCATCAATGGACAATAAGGAGCAGTAGCTAACTGATAGCAGTGTTGTTTGGGCTTTTTTTCAATAATCAAAGGATGAAAAGGGTAAGAGCTTCAACGTTTGGGTTTACAAAAGGTTAGAGAAGGTCCGTTTTATGGTTACAATAAAGTAATTTGAGGGAATAATCAACAAACTTAAAGAAAATTTAGACGCAAGAACGAGAGAAGTTGAGAGAACATAGATAGGAGAGGGGCGGCTACAAGAGAGAGAAAGAAGAAGTGTGATTAGATGTAGAAAATAAGAGAATAAGATGCTTATATAGTTAGGGTATTTAGGGTTAGGATTTCTTAAATAAACGACACCGTATTGCCGTGTATGTGTGTGTCTATATTATTAAGTTATTCAGATTTTCAGGCAGGTCGAGGATAGTTTTGTCTCCCCTAACTCGAGAACCGAAAGCCGAATTTCACTAACCTAATAGGCCGAATCGATTCGCTTCCTCCAAGTGGGTCGATCCGTTGCTGAATTTCGATGCGGGTTCAGGTAAATTTCGGGCCTGAGTGGGTCTTGCACAGCCCTAATCCCCTTCCTTTTTGTTTTCTTAATTAAAGCATCATCTAAAATTCAACAAAGATTACTGATAATCAAATTAAGAACCCGCAAAACTTATATCAATAAATCATAAGGAAACAATGTCATTTGAATAGAAAACTATAGGTATTTTGCAGATGGAAGGGCACTTTGCAGCCATGTTTAATTCTCTTACCACAAAAAATTTAGCTAATAGATGGACTACAGTGTTTGATTGTCTAGGAAAACATTGGAAATCATAACTATGAAAAGCATCACATATTGCTCCTATGTCTTCAGCAAAAGACCCCATGTGTACGGCTGATCTAGTATGTGAGCTTTAAAGACAATTGATTACTACCACACTATCACTTGCTAAAATGATATTTGCAAGGTTGAAAGATTTTTCTTGATAGACACCCTCTCGACAGGCTATAGCTTTGGCCTCTTTCACTTTATAGTTTGCATTTTTTTTAGTTAATGAAGTGGTTTAATTTTCAACTACAAAGGGAAGAGTAAGGAGAGACAGAAGTTCGAACCTTACTCTTCACATCTGAACATCTATACTTTTTTACTACTTAAACTACTCATGAGAACATTTACATTCTTTCTTAATGCCTTCGATACCAAAACTTAGACCCTTCAAAAATGATATAATGCTATGTTTGAATGTAAAGAATTTGAGTATAAATTTGGATTTCAATTAAATCTCATATTTGGAAACAATATGAATTTGTATCAATAAAAATTTAAAACAAATCTATAATAAATTTAAAAGTTATTTTAATAAAAATTTAAAAGTTATTTTAATAAAAATTTAAAAAAAACATATAATTACATAATTTTTGAATTTTTATATTTAAAATTCAATATTTAAAATTTAAAATTTTAAATCAAATATTTGCATTTAAACACGCTCTTAAGGTATTTCAATTTGTAACCATCAATTTACCTCGCACAAGTTGATATGGTTGAATAGTTAAGTAGCCAACACTCTCTTCAAAAATAAGAAGTCAGAAGTTTAATTTATAGCAATATAAACGCCCGAAATTTCCTTACAAATGTTCAATGTGCGTGTGCATACACACACCTTCCATATTTGGTAGCTCTCTCTATATGATCCACATGCACCAAATATAGAGAAATGCTTTGCTGTCAAATAACTATCTTCCCCTCTCACCACCTGGCATCAGTCTATATCATGTTGAGATAATATATCCTGGAAAATATTTTGCTACAGACAGGCTACCGTTTGAAATAATGATCAGCTTGTTAACACATCTTTTTACCTCCTTAAGCAATTAGATGATGAACACTGTAAATAAAGATCTGAATGTTAACACATTCTACATGTCAACAGCTCATTTTATCTGGTTTTTTGTATAAAGGATAGGACTACTAACTAACCACCTGAAAAATCAAACTCTATTTCCTTGTTAAGAGTAATCATCCTCTCGCTTGCATAACTCTTTCCCCATCCCAGTAATCCAATTGCACCGCTACCACAATGAAAGAGCGCAGAACAACTTAGAAACAATCTGACCAACCAACCACCAATCCTTAAGCTACCCTATTTGCTTGACATTTTCCTCAGTAGAAATCCAACAAAACTTCCACTTTACCTCTGTCAATCTAAAACCTCGAACAAGGACGTAATAAGAACGGCGGCAACACTCGTCCTCCTCAAATGAATGGGAGCTTCTTATTTTTGTATCAAAAAGCCTGCATATAAATCACAAGGGCATATATTTCCCAACATCCTTCAGATCACTATTATTATTATGCTCTTAATTACCTGAATGCTAAATCACCGTGACAACTTTCACTCAAGTGAAGGAACGAGATATTCATTCATTTCATGGAACAGACTAAAGACATGGTGTTGATGTCAATTAATTGTAGTGGTAATGACTTAAGAATACATGATTGATGGAATGAATTGCCCCATTAAAATTGTGCCGTGATATGTCAGCAGCTTAGGATGTCATGTTAAGTAATGTAATGTAACTAAGCCTATCATGGGAACTTTATAGGTAAAAAGATGCCTGTCTGGATAAGTAATCCTAATACCGATGTAGAATATGGACAACAAGAAAACAGAAAAATAAAACACCACAAATTATAAAACAAAAAGCTGCAGATGCACCACTTCTATGAATGGTAAACATGTCTTAGTCCCTATTAGGTTATCCACACATCAACGTATGCTGCCGACAAATGCATGTCCTGGAAGAATTAGCATAACATGACCAGATGGTGCTTTCATGATATCAATATGTGCACTGATGCACATGAGAAGAGATGCTAATGCTGATGTTGATGATGAAATGGATGCATGCAACAGCTGCAAGATGCATCCTATCATGTATTTCAAGATCAGAGTACGTCCCCTTCATGCTACTGGTAGGTCATAGCTGGTGGAGCTCCATTGGCACTGGGAGAAGCAACAGAGTGGCTTCCATCTTTCCTTTTCCCAAATGGGTTCTTCGAATATGTACATTGGAAGTCAAGGAGAACCATCACGTTTGTTAAATCATTGAACCAAGTATAGAACAAAAGCAACAAGCAGATTGCATATATTATCCCCCCATACATTTTTGTCTTCATAGAAACATGTATATGCACACACACACACAAAAAAACTTAGAATTGTAGGGCATACAGTGTTACATAAATATTAATTTAAAAACAAAAGTGATGGAAGAACCCACAGGAATCACACTTCTGAACCTTTAGGTTATATGGACCGGCGAGCAATGATCTTGTACATCAAGCCCTTGTTTTTTTTTTTTTGGTCATTCAAGCCCTTGTTGGATCTCAAAGTGAATCAAATTTAAGAATTTCCAAGGACTAGATAAAAAATTCACATTATATACCTCAAGTATTTTCTATTAAGAACATCACCAACTTAAAAGTTTTAGGCCTATAGTGTTTTATATACAAAAACAAAAGCAAAAATCAAATGTTATAATTTCCAAGGACCAAGTAAAAGAACACATAATATGCGTCAAGTATTGCACAGACTAAATTATCAAACTTTGAAATCATGGAGGTGAAAACATTAGGCCAGACCACGAGGAGAGCATCAGTAATCTACTCAACATGAAGTAAAGTGGTCGTGCAGGCTACATTAATGTACAAGGGGTCACATATTTTTGAAAAAGCACGATTTACAACTCCTTATGTCAAACAAAACAGCATATACACACAAAATATCCTACAAAATATAGTGCTCATATATATACCAACCTCAAGCCTACGCTCAAAACAAAGAGATTTTAATTGAAACAAATCATAACACAACTCCCTTCTTATAATGATCTACAGGAAGGCTCAAAGACTTAAGTTAAAAAAAATATAAAAATAATATTATATAGTTCCATAATCCTTGTTTTTTTTTTCTTTTTGTGACATCACGTACAACAATCTTACCCACCCTAACCCTACCCTAATCAGCTGGTAATGAGTAATGCTATACTCTACCCATACCTAGCCCAAATACTGGTCTATAAGTATTTAAAATATAATTATTATATTTTTTACATGTAAATATATATGCATAGAACATTTAAATTTAATTTCTAAACTTTATTCAACAAAATTATCATAATTCTCAATAGATATATATGATAGATTCTTTTACATACAAATTGCACATAAAAACAATATATAAAAAATAAATTTTGTATAGCTCTGTTGTTCACTTTTTTTTAAAAAAAAAATTGGGTAATACCTGAACCTCGCCCACACCTACCCAAACCCCACCTTTCAAGAAATAATATGCGTAGGATAAGGATATCTCAAACCAATTCATGGCCATCCCACCTAGTCCCCATTGTAAAGTGCAGCAAAATCAGGTGAGACTTGAATAAAATGAATAGAAGACAGAATGAAGAATAAGTATATTGGCATAGTCTAAAAAAAGATAAACAAATGGTAAAAGGATATTGTATTCGCATGCCGACAGAACCAGAGCTTGGGATAACAGCACCCTGTAAACTACGGTGCACATTGGTTGCACTATTCACATCCTGCAAAAATGAGAACTTTCAGAATTCATAACAGAAAATATGATCCCCCACATATTTTTTACAGGGAAAAAAAAAATCCAAACCAAATAATGTCTGCTGATCAAGAAAAGACAACTTACTTCAAATTCAATGAAACAAACAGTATGCCTCTCTTGTCTCAGAACTTTCATTTGCTTAAAGCCAGGTTGTCTGCATGGCAATAAATAAAAACAACATCCTTAATCAGCAGGAAGTTTCAAACTATGCAGCCTTCAAGACAAAAGACATTCATCTAACCCTGGAGACCAGACAAGATAAGATATTCTTACATGCTGAACAGACCCCTCAGTTCATCCTCATTAATATTCTCCCCAAGATTACCAATAAAGAGAGTATTGCAAGGAGGGTTATCCTTTGTATTCTGCATGGGCATAACAAAAATAATAATCAGAGCAACCTACTCAGTGAAAATGCAAGTTTTTTGCACTCACTTTCCATAAAATGGAAAGACAATTTCAGACAAGCAAATCAAAAGCACCACAACAACTATTCAAAGGATGAGAGGTGATTGACAAAATATACAAATGTACAAAATTGATGTGATACAGTAAATTCACAAACAACACTCTAAGAATTCACAAGTGAAATAGAAATAGAAGCATACAGGAATTATGTCCATTTGACTCTGATTTTGGCATCTCGGAGTTGGTGTTATCAGACGTTTTGTTGAGGTTCCCATTATTTTTCTATTATTATAGCCGACTGTTTTACTGGCTTAGCAAAAAAATTTGTCAATATTTGCACAATTTATAATTACAGCCTGCAATTTGCACAGAATCAATTTCACTTGTCCATTAGACATTGGAAGCAATTGCAGCCAAAACACTAAAACTCACTCAATTACATGCAAAATTAGCTAAGAAAATGAAAACTTGAGCAAATGTGGTGATAAACAGATCGGATGGCTGGCCTAATATCAATAGATCAACCATTCCATCTTTTCCTTGGTATATCCTTTTGTGCTACCAAACTAGCCACTAATTTTATATATAATCAAATGAGTCCATGATCTGACCACATTCAAATCATGATAAGTGAATGCCAAATATAGTAATTTTAAAAAATAGAACAAACTGCAAATCTAAAAAAGCTCAACAATTTTTTGGACAATTATTCACCAGACTAACATTGCAAATATGAGGATGCTAGGATGCACATCCGAAAATATAATTGCACACCTTTTGACACCACAGAAGAAAAACTGGGACAAGGAGATATTCAGATGGTATGGATACATGCAACATAGACAATGAAAAATACCAAGCTTGAAAGATGGAATGGAAAACATTAAAATTACAAAAGAATATAAAGCAAGGTAGTGAACCTGGGAACACATGGGTAAGTGGTGAAAAGCATTCAATGGACCTGAATCCTTTTAAATATGTAGCCCCTAAATCAGGCAAAATAGAGGCAAAACATCTATTTTAGCCAACCCTACTAGTTTGGGATTAAGGCTTAGTTGAGTTAAGATACTATTTGGGATTAAGACTTAGTTTAGTTAAGTTGCTCCAAGATGAAATTGTCATTTGTTCAAATGGTGGAACAAGGTTGATGAGTACTCATTTATGACACTAAATCTTAGCCTCATATGAACCACCTGTTAAGGTAGAATTTGTGCAATATTTTTCTTGAAATACTGAAATAAATAAATTGCAGGGTCAGCAAAATTACATGCTTCAATCTTTAAACTTAAGTTCCTCAAATACCTCTAGCATTTGCACATGTAAAGTTATATCTTAACAGTAAACGTAACATAACAATTTCTACCAAGCAGAAATGTGTTAAAAATTAGCAATAAGAAGGCAACATTTTCCATCCACGAAAGAGTAGTCAGGTTGCAATATAAATGTATATGTTCTCTCAATTTTGTATATGATTCAGCTCATAGTTCTCTTCTTGCTCTTACATATGAGGTATCCTTTATATCCTTGAGAAAAGAATCTTTTGTATACACATGGGATGTCCCATTAGCAGGCCCTTTCATTCCACCCAAACAAGTAGTAGAAATTCGTTCCAAAAAAAAAAAAGAAAAAAGAAAAAGAAAGAAAAGAAGAAGAAGTAAAAGCCACAGTTGCGTCTCATTTCTATCATCCATCCCTCTACACTCTTCCATCTTCCTCATTTTGAGGACTTTCAAATTAAGAGTGAAATGAAGCCACTTAATTCAGCTAATAAAGGATAAGCAATAGTTATTTATTTTAAGAAAGGAAAACAGAAAATGGATGGAACTCAAAACATGAAAGATCATTTGTAGTCATTTCAAAATACATGCCTCGGTGATGAAACACAGTTCGCATTCTTCCAAATTTTTTTAAAATTATATACCAAGACAGAAAAAGAACTTTGAGAATTTGAGAAAAAACATATGGTGATTAATTGACATAGATAACCAAAAATGATAAACATAGGATGAAAATTACCTGAACAGGTACATAACTGCTAGGAGCTGGCATGGGAGCAGGAGTGGGCATGGGTACTTGAGGAACAGGGTATCCTGCATACGGATCATATGGAGGTGGAGCAGGGGCCATATACCTAGAGAACATATGTAGGGATTTTCAGAGAATTCATTCAAACAATACTGCAACTCTCAAAAAAAAATGACAACTGACATAATCCCACAGAAATTATTCACTCCTGCACAATCTACAAATAACATAACATTTTGAAAGGACAAAAGTTACCCATGTGGTCCCCAAACAGGAGCTGGAGGAGGGTGAAATGGTGATGGAGTTGTATAAGCAGTGTGAGAATAGTCACCACCAGTTCTCAGCCGTTTACTTTGATCATAAGCATTAGAATCTGCTACAATTCCTGTAAATTAACAAAACAAAATTAGATAATAGTAACTATTTCAAATTCTGAACAAAGAATTGATGAAAAAATAAAACATATCTGCATAAGCTATGTACACCCCATTGATGTCAACAATGTGTATAACTAAAATATCTTTGCATCAAAAATATCATCTATGGTCAACACACAAATCAAATAAATTCAGTAGCCAAAGTAGACATTCTTCAATTTGCAAACTTGTCAAGTAGACATTATAGCAATTCCACACCAATCAACAATCTAGATGATGAAACAAGATTAAATTATTTCATTAATGAACTCTTATGGTTTCTATCACTAAAGGAATACAAGATAATATTTCTCATTCAGTAATTTAGGCTTTTGGAAATGAGGTAAGCAGTGGAAAATGACATGATGAACTTAATGTGCTTTGGTACTTTCTTGGAGATTTTGTTTCATTTGGTTAGATTTTTAGGTAGCTACCAAAATTACTCCCTCTTTTTTGTAGCAATAATTGGCAAGCGACATCATAAAATTGACAAATCAAGAAACTAGACCTTGTATGTCAATGACTTTAATGACTCAATATCGCTAGAATTATATTCTCATTGGCATATTTTCAATGATGATCGCATCAGAAACTTTTTATGCAATTAAGTAAGTTTAGGTGCTCTCCCCTAATTGCATTTATTGACAAAAGTACAAGCTATAGATGACTCCTTCAAAGTACAGTCCATAATTTCAACTTTGGGATGAAGTTAACAATTTTTTTTTTTTTGGAAAATTTCCCCTTTATTATATTAAGACAAGTACTTTACGGTTTGTTTTCCTTAGATGTTCCAAATTAACATAATGAAAAACGAAACCAAAAAGATTTTCCCTGCACATTCCTAAAACTAATCTCATTTTCAAATAAAGTACTATCAGGTCCTAAAAGTTCTTAAAAAAAAGGCTGTTACTCTTATCTGTTAGCAATTCAACGCCCAAATTGTACCATTTCTTTATATTATAATCTTCAATCCTCATAATTCTAAATTCTTTTACTATTCTTTCTTTAATTGGGTACACTTTTAGGACTTCTAGTGTCATTATTATCCTTTAACAATATTCCTCAGCAAAAATTCTACCATTTTTTTGTTAAGAAATTTCTCCAAGTGTGCTGATTCTATAGAATTGAAATCATGTCTAAACGAACAGTATCTAAGATTCCAAACATAATAAGTCAATTACAAGTTGGATTTCACCTACTATGATCATCAGTTAAAGCTATTGATGCATCTTGTACGAGTTTCTTCAATCACAAAAGTTGAAAAGTCAATTAGATCAACCATTACCAGTTTTAAGGTTGGCCTACATCAAAACCTGCTTTTCTTAGCAATTCAAGATTCCGATTGATGTATTTAGTAGCTTTAGTTTAAGTCTTTAATTCGATCAAACCTGTACAATTATGCTATTTCACATAGTTTTTAGATTAAACTAGCCCTAGGAATGCATCTTTCATAGTTCTATCGTTTCTGCCTCTTCTATTTTTAGATCTCATACTGCCTCGTATGTCTTTATAAATGAAAATGTTTGGCTGTCTAATCTAAAACAAATCAGAACAAACCTCATACTCGTACAAGCTTTATGGACCATTATACAATCAAAATTTTAAAAACAAGGCCACCTCATGTGCTTAGACAATCATCACCCAGCACAAGGTCATTACCATAATTTACAAGTGATCAAGCTACACATAAATCACAGAGTTGTCAAATGCATGTAAATTTGAACGTTGCTTATAGCATTCATTACATTGCAATAAATAAACTTCCATTTAAGTCATCAAGCTAAACACAAATCATTGAGTTGTCAAATTGCCAATGCCCATAAATCTTAGTCAAGCTTAGTGCATTATTACACTGCAAGGAAGAAGCGAAAAGTAGAAAGATTTGAATGTCTACCTCTTTTAACAAAAAGATTCTTCTTTGCCATCTCAGTATGCAGCACAGACTTGGAATCCGCATCAAAAACCATATCCTGAAGAGCATCCTTAGCAGCAACAGCAAGCTGAGGAGTGGAAAAGAGAGCAAAACCCATAGGTTTATCTCCTTTATAGTTAACTTGAGAAGCCTCATAACCAGGTAACCATCTCAATAAATTCTGCAATTCCCTTTCCTTCACATCATCTGGAAGCCCAGTTATGAATATTGTTCTAACCTATAAAACACATACACACATGAAAACATTCAAATTTGACACAACTACCAAATCTATTGATCAGATCCAAGATTAATCAGTTACCTCATCGTGCGTTGGCCCGCGATTGCTATTATCGACGAGGACCGGCGGTGGATGGTGGACTGCAGGAGGAGGAGCTGCACCTGCCGCAGCTGGTGGAGGCGGAGGAGCAGCCGCAGGTGGCCACTGCTGGTGGTATGGGTGGATTCCAGCCCCCGCCATAAGGATTTCTTCTTGTTTTAGTTAGCAGTCGATCAAAACCCTAACGAGCAAACGAAATCAAAGATGATGTTAATTGGGAATGAATAGGTTCGATTCGCCCTTGATAGTTAGAGAATATCATCTTAGCACTTCATGTTTTTATTTATTTTATAATGCTCCAGTTTTTTCTAAACTGCTACAACTAAGCCCTTCTCTTAATATTAATAATAATAATAATAATAGGCCTTGCTACAGTCAAATATTTGCATATGTATAAATGGGCATGCAACCTCCTATAATAGGTTAATGACTATCCACAATAGGTAAAGCTAACTTATTAGATTATAACGTTATAAAAAATATGTTACTACCTATTTTTTAACTTTGTTTCTTTATGCACTCCTTCGCTTACTTTGCCACCATTAACCTTGGGTCGTTTCTTGCCTACAACAATTGGGGCAATATTATCACTTAACTGAACCATCTGCAAAAAGGCTAGCTTTATTTCACAATTGATAGCTTCAATATTCAGCCTTATAATGTTCTATCGTGTTCCTCCTATGAATATGAAACTTGCTAGAGTTAATTTCATCACAATCATTAAGTAACTCTAGTCGATAAATTCTTTAATCTTGCACACTCGAGGTTCTCTTAAGCACTAATTACTTTTTCTCAAGCATTAATTAGATTTAATTCATAATCTTATATCAGAGTATCCAAATTCAATTCTCATTGTAACATGGTAACAGTAACTCTGAATTATGAATTAATAAGTACCACCCAATTAATGATTTTCTTTGTCGTATTGTCTCCAATTTCAAACAATTGAAATTTATGTTGATAAGGTAATTAGAATTATGATTTCTCAATCTATAACCTAACTTAAATCATGTTAATGGTGATTGATACCCCATATGTATATTCCCATTATAATAAGGGTTATTGTCCTCCAAAAGAGGGATTACCTATGGAAGAAGAATGTTTAATCCAAATAGGAAGAGTCCCCAATTAAGAAGACATTTGAATAGGAAGAGTATCTTCAGAAGAGCACAAGTCCTAAGCAAACGAGGAATTACTCTCTCTATAAATACTCCTCATATCCCTCATTTTATTCTCTTGACTCGTTACTCTCTTTATCTCTTTAAATACATTCTCTTTTAACCCTTTCTGACTTAGGCATCGGAGGGTTTGTGGGGATCCTCCCCACCTCTTACCTTGCCCTTTGTTGATTACTTGCTTATAGGATTCAGAGATACCTGAAAGCAAGTTATCAACTGGCACCGCCTGTGGGAATCTCTTGAGTTATAGCCATGGTTATCTACCGAGTAAAGCATTTATGCCACCAGTCCACCAACAAGCACAACTCCAGTTACTCAGATCAATCCATCAACCCCCATCCTTTAGATTGATCCGTCAACTCCCATCCAGTATGTTGGACCTTCATCACAAACTCCTCTTGATACATATATACCACCCGCACATACTCCTCTACAACATACTAGCAAACCTATACCTTCTGTACCTTTTTTGAGTCTATTGAAATTTCCTGCCATAAGCACACCTGACCTAAATACTGTTACTTAGACACCCAATTGTTAGTATAAATATGCCCTAATACCATTTTATAAGGTATAATGACATTGTAAATTATCCCTATGACAATATGATATTCATTTAAATAAAGTGTTTGTTTATTTGAGTATTTACCCTTTAGCATTATGTTAAATAAATTTATTATCAAGAGTTGATAATATGAGTGACAAATTTATTTAGTACATATGCTATAAATTGTTCATAGTCTATCAATTTATATTTGGGTAATATTAATTAGACTATCACATTTGTCTATTTTCCTTGATTAGTATGTGATGCTAATAGTGGGAGGTAGCGAGTCTCATGCTACTTGATATGACATATCAGAATAGACATATGGATACTCATGTGATGGGTGGATCGAACAGTGACATTAGAT
>CATIWM010339518.1:0-15473 GCA_949671775.1 Mallotus repandus | reverse complement strand
TCCCATCTTCATCATATCAACACACACACACACACACACATATATATATATATATATATATATATATATATATATATATATATATATATGAAGAACCGTAGCTAATGAATTGAACAATCAATGGTCAACAATTTGCATTTTCTGATCATAGATGGATTCAATTAAGGAAGAATCAAAAAATCTCTCTCTCTCGTTTGGAGCTGTCACTATGTGTATACCTCTAACCTCGAATTCCTTTGCTATTTGGCTCAACTTTCGTTTGATTTTATTGCTATCTTGATTTCATCTACTATATTGCTTGGTTCTCTATTTAATCTGGGTCTTCCCTTTCTTTATTTGTATTTATTTCTATGCGAAGTTCCTCCTTTTCCTGTATATGTACTGTTGTTATCTATTAAACTATCACTATCTTTATGTTTGTACAAAACAAGGTAATGACATCAAAATACTTCACCAGAGACATTAATAAGTTAGCGGCAAAGACTCAAATGCTAAAGTGCAACGAACCTTTATTGAATTTGCAAGAAGATGTCACATAGATTACCTCTATCGAAGAAAAGTAAGTGTTAATAGGTCTTCTAATTTCCCAAAATGTTTTGACAGTTACAGTTGTTAAAAATTGCTCTGCAAGTTTCTTGGAAACTTCAAAAGGACTTTTTAGTACAGAAGAAACCGCCTAATAAGTTCATTTTCGAATTTGCTCACGAGGTTGATAAGAAGTTAGTATTAGAAGGTAGACTTGGTCTGTCTCTAATAATCATATGGCGATTCAAGAATGGAGTCCTGGTATTGCTTTTGATAATATAGATTTCTCTGTTTCTCATTTTGGATCTAAGTATTTGGTATTCCCCCTAATCAAATGACAAGGGCTAATGCACTTAAGATTGGAGTGCTTTTTAAAGGCTTACTGGAAATTGATTTCGCCCAAGGAAATGCAGTTGGCTGGATGAAATTTTTTTAAATTCGTGTTGTTGTTGCAGTGAACAAGCCTTTACCAACTGATTTTTGGAACAAGAAGGAGGCAGAGGAGGCAGAATGGTATCAAATAAAATATGAAAGATTGCTTGATTTTTGTTTTCATTGTGGTTGTTTGGGACACACACTGAAGATATGTAAGGAAAGAGGAGGTGAACATTTATTTTCTTTGGATCAAAATCGGCCTCGTTATGGAGCTTGGATGCTATGTTTTCCCCATATTCAGATGGTACTTCGGCTACAAATAAAGGTAAAGGGGTTCAAATGGTGACAACTAGGGTTTCTCTCCAGGATGAGGATGAACAGTTTCCACAAAACTTTTCAGAGCTAGTACTGTTGCATGGGAAGAAGTGTCAGGGTTTTCTTTTGCAAAAAGGATCTTTTGATCAAAATGCATGTGGACCATCTGAATGAGCACTACAGACACAATATTTATGGAGCGCTTCATCTTCCAGTCACATTGATATTGAAGCATTCAATGCAGCTGCAGATAGCTCCTCTTTGGCACCTAATTCTAATCCAACCAGTACAGTGGGCCTCTCATTATAACTAGTTCCTTTTGTGGGCAATAAAACTAATTCTCAATTGGGCCAGGGCTCTCGTCTGGGCCCTTTAGATATTTCTAAAGGATTTATTTCTCTAGCTTTATTTGGCCAAGCTCACCCTAGTCAAGAGGGCCTATCTGAAATCCAAATGGGTGGGGGCTTTTTCTCTATTGATCAAATGAGCTCACAATATAATTCTCCAATAATACCGTTTGATCAACTTCTGCTAGACTAGCAGAAACGCAAATTAATTCTATACACCGATCATCAACGAATTGATGATTTAGTTAAGCGTACCAAAAGAGAGGAGGTGAGTCTGCTGAAAGCTTTAATCATTATGCAGTGCAAAGAAGCTTTGGGTAAACCGATGGGGTTCAGTTTCATTCAAGGCGGTGCCTAATATTTGAATCAACTGCAATCTTCTCCAGGCTCTGAATCTGTAGATCCAGTCTCTATTTTGCCAAATCAGATTTCTTTAACAAGGGCACAATTGGGTAAGTAGCATCATAATATGGAAAATCGCAAGAAGATTAAGGTTAAGCATCTTGCTCGCCAACACCCGATTTCTTTAGCACTACATGTCAACGATAATTCTCAAACTCTATCTGCTGAAGCTTCCTATGAATCCAAAGGCGATGGTGGCTCGTTTAAAGCCACCCAGCAGCCATGACGTCCCTGGCATAGAACCGTAAAGGTTTTGGGCAAGCTTTGACAGTTCGAATACTCAAGAATCTGTGTTTTATTTATCGTCCTACTTTTGTTTTTCTCATGGAAACTAGGAACCAAAGGAACTATATGGAATGACAACAACTTAAGCTTGGATGGGAATGTGGCTTCTATGTGAATCCAGTTGGCATGTCAGGTGGATTGGCTCTCTGGTCGCATTCACATACCCAGGTTCAAATTCTAAATTTTTTGTGTAATTATATTCATTGTTTGATTAATGACAGTATCATGGTTCAAGTGTGGTTACTTTATTTTATGGCCCTGCCCAGATAATGGATTGAAATGAATTTTGGTTGAAGGCCAAATCTCTCTGTCCTCCGAATACATATTCTTGGCTTTATATGGGTGGCTTTAACACTGTTTGTTATAATTTTGATAAAATTGGGGGTCTAAATGTTAATCCTAAACAAAATTTTGGGTTCCATGATTTTATTAACAGTAGTGCACTTATGAAGGTATCTTTTAAGGGAGATCGTTTTCCCTGGTCCAATAAACAATCTGATGATTCTTTTATTGCACAGAGATTGGATCGGGCTTATGTTAATTATGAGTGGCTTTTAGCTTTTCCAAATACTATTCTAGTTCATGAGAAAATGCTTGGTTCTAATCATAAACCAATTATTTTACATGTTGATGATCATTTGTTAAGAAGGCCTATGTTCAGATTTGAATCTAAGTGGTTGTTTTATGATGTTTGTTATAATGTTGTTCAGGGATCTTATATGTATAAGGTCCAAGCTAAACTTTTAAGTTGTAAAGATGTTCTTAGAACTTAGAGTAAGACAAGGGTGGGTAATTTTAAACTCAAAATTCAAAATCTTCAGGCTCAAATTGATAAATTAAATCTAGATACGCATGTTTAAATAAACAAGCCTGGCTTTAGTACCTAAATGACTAATTATTACGTAGTTTTAAGGAAGAGGAGGCCTATTGGTATCAGTAAGCTAGAGTTTCTTGGCTCACTACGGGGGACAAAAATACAAAATTTTTTCATACTTCTTGCCTATAACGCAGGCAGCTTAATAAGATATTTAGGCTACTAAATGCTCAGGGTATATGGCTTTCAAATCAAAATGAAATTAGAGATGAAATTTCGGGATTCTATAAAACTCTCTTCTCAGCTTCAGCTCCTCAAAATATTGAGCATGTTTTACAACATGTGCCTCAATCAGTTTCAGATCAAGTTAATGATATGTTGCTTGCTCTTTTAAAAGATGAGGAGATTAAAAATGCGATTTTTCAGTTGGGTGTTTATAAAGCTCTTGGGCCAGATGGCTTTCCGGGCTTTTTCTATAGAAAATTTTGGAATATTTTAGGTCATGAGGTGTGTAAAGCTATCAAAAGATTTTTTTTTTGTATGGGTTTTTTTTTTGGTTAAAATCTTGGAATAAGACTCATATAGTTCTTATCCCCAAAAATCCTAATCCTGTTAATATTAGACAGTTCAGGCCCATTAGTCTATGTAATTTTATTTATAAGATAGCAGCTAAAATTTTGGTTGATCGGCTTAAGCCTCATCTATCTAGCTGGATTCATGAGAATCAAGTTGCTTTTATTCCGGGCAGGTAGATTCATGATAATCTTTTGTTGGCCCACGAGGTTTTCCATTTTCTTAATATTTCTACTAGTAAAAAACACTATTATTTTGCTTTGAAATTAGACATCTTTAAAGTTTATGATCAAGTGGAATGGTCGTTTTTGGAAAAACTTCTATATAAAATGGGATTTCACGGTCATTAATGGCTTGCCTACTACATCTTTCCATCCATTTAAAGGCTTGAGGAAAGGGGATCCTCTCTCCCTATATTTATTTATAATGGTCTTTAAAGCTCTTTTTGTGAATTTTTCTTAAGCATTATTGACTAAATCCATTAATGGATTTCGCTTTAATAGAATGTGTAATCCTTTGACTCATTTATTATTTATTAATGACACTCTTATCTTTGGAAGGGCTAAGTCTAGAGAAATGTCTAATATTAAAAATCTTCTAGACAACTTCTGCAACGCTACGAGTCAGCGCATTAATATTGATAAATCTAGTGTTTGCTTCAGTAAGAGGACATCTTTATATGTCTTGCACCATTTGTCACATATTATTGGTGTTAGCCAGTCTAGATCTACTGATCAGTATCTTGGCTTACCAACTTTTTGGGATTATTCTAAAAAAGCTGCTTTATCGTTTATAAAGGATAGAATTCTTGCAAAGGCTGAGTCTTGGAAACATCGATTTCTATCTTCTACAGGTAGGGAATTTCTTATTAAAATGGTGTTGACAGCTATGCCTACTTATGCTATGTCTTATTATAAATTCCCTTCAGGTTTCTACCAACAGCTGAATTCTTTTCCAGCAAAATTTTGGTGGAAGGGTCATCCTTTAACTAAAGGACTCCACATGGTTAAATGGAGTGCCGTTTTAGTTTCCAAATATAAGGGAGGCTTAGAATTTGAAGATTTTGATCGTTTTAATAGTGCTTTACTTGCTAAACGAGTTTGGAGAATCATTGATCATCCGCATTCATTATGGGCTACAACAATGAAAAATATTTATTTTCCAAGCACAAGTTTTTTAAATGCAAAGAGGGGTTCTAGACCATCTTAGGGGTGGTATAGTCTTTTAAAGGCTCGAGATCTTTTAAAACAGGGCTTTCGTTATAATATCGGTAATGGTAGGGTTGTTTCATTATGGGATGATCCGTGGTTTCCTGATTCTCCAAATTTCAAACTCTCCACACCTAGACCTCCTAATTGTGAAGTATACTTAGTTTCAAACTTTATTATTCCACATCAAAGAAGCTGGAATGTTCCTTTAATGCATCAACTTTTAAATCCTTTAGATATTCAAAGAATTCTTAAAATTCCTCTTGGAGATTCTAGCATTCCTGATTGTTTGGTCTGACATTTTGATAAGAAGGGGTTAATTAATGTTTGGTCTACCTATAAATTTTTGTCTATTAATGACAGCCCTTCTTCCAATATATCCTCATCTTCTTCTTCAGTTCGGAAACCTTATGGCATAGTTCTATGGTTCCTAAAATTAAAATGTTTTGGTGGAAAATTTTGAATCACTTGTTACCCAGACAAGAATCTCTTTTCAAGAGGGGTATAGTACATTCTGGTCTTTGCCAAATTTGCAATCAAGAGCCTGAATCTGTCCAATATATGTTATTCAGGTGTCCACATACAAGAGCAACTTGGTTTACTTCTTGTTTTGACTATCTGCCTAGTTTTTCTGTTTCTACCTCTATGGTTGATTGGTGGTGTCAAGTTCAACAATTGCTTAAAAATAATCAGGATCAATTTGCTTTGTTATTGGTGCTTGAATGGTTTATTTGGAAAAATTAGGAATGCTTGTATTTTTTATAAAGTCACCCCGCAGCCTATGTTGTGTATTCACAAGGCATATCATTTTTACAATGAGTTCATGATATCTAATATATGTTTTTACTGATAAAAAAAAATTAAGGAATAATCCACAATATAAGAGGTTAAAATTAATGAGCACTTTTCTTCGAGACAACTCAGCTTCTACTATCATCTCTCTCTAATTATATGTATAGAGGCCATGGAGCGAACGTCCTATAAATTAAATTAATTGATTCAATGGTAGACTACAAACATGACGGCAACAACAGAAGCATTGTTTGGTCTATTTTTACTTGTGTTTTTTCTCCTCTTTATTGCTCTATTCTATCGCTGTGTGCCTGTGGGCCAACCAACCAATTATCATCGCTACACAGCAAAACAACAGTCAACTAAAACCCAATCCATCTATCGTTTTACAAGCTCCACCATCAACCATGCACATGCATCTAACTCATTTTCATTAATCCAATCTTCATCTTACAATCTTGCAAATTTTCTGTATACATATTTTGAACTTTTGTGCTTAATTGCAGCGTCATCAGTTTCTATTATTTAATTTGATAATGAATCGATTCCATATTTTGGTGTATATAAATTAGGGCTGACTATGGATTTTAGAGTTCCCGAATCATTTTGAAAAATTGAATCTAAAATCTCCAGAAATGAAAATTTCGATTGACCATTTGACATTCTTCTAACCAAACTGTTTCAAAAAATTTTATTGGGATGGGTCTAGAGAATTTAAATTCTCCAAACTAAGATTCGTTCCCAATCACTCTGAATTGTATTGAACTAAAAAATTAAAACTAGAACCATAATTTAATAGAATTATAGTTATATATACATATATATTATAAAGATTAACATTATATTATGAAGATTTTTGTAATAATTATGTTCAATTTATTAATATTGGACCTACTAATCTAAAATAATGTCATTTTAATTATTTAAAATAAAAAAATTCACTCATCAATCAAATAATGTTAAACAAAAAAATAAATATTAAATTAGTAAATAGCATTTTAGAATATTATAGTACAATTTATTTTGAAACATTTAAATTCACCTTCACTAATAAAATTGTATTGTAATATACTTTTTAAATAATTATGGTGTTATTATTATTTTATGATATTTATTATTTATATAAATTTTTTATAAAAATATAATAATTGTATGATATATTGGGGTGTATTATAAAAATTTTAATAAAACTTTAATAGTAAAAAATAATGATAAATAAAACTATAAAAAATTATTTAATTTTAGGATTAAATTATGAAATGATTCATAGTTTAATAGTTTAATTTGAATTATATTTTTATTTATTTTTAAATTGGAGGAGAACCGATTTCTCATTCGAATTGAACCAAAAGTTTAATTTGAAAAAAAATCGATCTTTGAACCGAAAATTTTAATCTTCAAATTAAAAATTTAGAGTAATTACAAAGCCTTAATTTTAAGATTTTCGATATTTTAGAGTAATTTCAGAGAATTGTATTGTCTGAACCGAACCGAACTTTGCACACCCATAACATATATATATATATATATATATAAGAATTGCAGCTAATTAATACAATTAAAAATAAGAAGTCAATTTTTGCAATACTGGCAAACATGAAAGAGAATATTTCACCAATTCCAATGGGACATTATGCATTCAAAACGTTCCTCCTTAATTTCTCGGGCCTGCTCGTCTTAAATTTGCAAAGATATCTTGGAGGCAACATATGCATGCCTGTCACAAATTTGCAAGCTGCCATAGACATATATATATAGATAGAGAGAGAGAGAGAGAGAGAGAGTAGTAATTAAGTAGCTTTCAAAAAGTTGGGTACTTAGGTAGCTTAGTACGCATAAATGTTATTATATCATTACTACATTATGTATATCTGTTGCGAAATGAACTACTAATATACAATATTAATTATGTCTGAAAAATAAATAAAATAACAAAAGTGGCAAAAGAAAAAAGTGGTAGAGACGGATAACAAATATTAGATCTCAAGAAGACGGTAAAAAAAAAAAAAGAATATATTATATTATACAAGGTTGAGGTTGAGTATCAAGAAGAAGCTGGATTAATTCATCTATATCCATATAATAAATACTAGCGCCTGGTTTTACTCTTACAAGTGGACAGGAAAAATTAAATATGAAACTGTGTCATGATCTCAAAAGAAATATACTGAGTTCTTGGCCTGAACTCCCAACAGGATTAATCATATGAAACGACTCCGAGTCTGCAGAACCTATTACTCGTTCGAAACTAGCTCGTAGATACATGAGGTCTCCATCCTCCGACTTGGGCGCCACAGGCAAAACCCCAGCGCCTACAGACACCGACTGCATCATCTTCAGTACTCCAGCATCGCTCGCTGTCATCTGCCTCCTTATTGCAAAACCAACCTTCCTGCCATTGCAGTACATGGACCACACCGGCACGTTGAAGAGGGAGCATGAGCTGGACCGCTCTTTTTGTCTGTCGCACTCCAGCGCTATGCGAAGCAACCCGTACTGCATCTCTCGGGCTAAGTATGCGGTGGGGACTGCGAATTCAAGAAGTAAAAGAGGGGAGGAGCGCGTGTCGTCTTGGAGACAGAAACTAACGCGACCCTTCCTGTAGCCGAAGAAAGTGCCGGTTACGGTGGAGGCGTGAGTGGACTCGGTGTCGCTGGCGAAGGAATCGGAAGGTTGGAAGCCACAGCAGGGGACCATGCATTCCACAAGGGATCTAAAGGATCTGCGGAGTCGAACTTCTCTTCCGCAGTCAACTGAGGTTGGTGTGTCGATTATGGAGAGGGAACCTCTTTGGCTGCCCAAGTCGATCATCATCCTCATGCTACCTTGGATCACTACTGCGTCTGCTCGTACTACTAGTCTACTACTACGGATTAGCTGACTAAATATAAATATGTGGGTGTACAATGGGAATTCAGTCAGAATTAAATATAAAAAGGGAGCATAGACTACAGTATATGCGGGAGAGTAAATGATGGGTTGAGTAGTATGGGAATGGGAGGTCGCTGAAAGAAAGGAAGAAAGAAGAGAAATATTTTATAAGGAGAGGAATGAGGAGTAAAGCCAATAAATAAGCGAAAGCAAGTAGAAAAGAAAAGAAAAGAAAAGAAATTGCGAATGCGAGGGACGTGGGCCTGGGAACTGTGGGCAGGCAATAATTCTGCCCACGAGGGACTGTGGGGTCTATTCTTGGAAGCACTCGCGCAAGATTGGACCCTCCGTCGGCCTCCGATTGTGAAAGAATATCGATACCGTATGTATATGTAGCATATATATTATATTAATTGATGTAATCTTTGTCTATTAGTCATATATATATTTTTTGGTCAAATTTGTTTTTAAAAAGAAATATATAAAAGGAATCTCTCCATCCCACATTAATTAATTATATATTTTTACGAGTGTTGTGCGAGTGAGGAAGAAATTAAAAGCGAATTGGAAAAGTGTATTTGAGAAAAGCACGTAGACGCAGTGGGTGGGTTACAGTAAGTGAATTGAAGAGACATTAGAAGGGCAATTGGCATGCACGGGTATGAGCAGTATGAGCATGAGCATGCACGAGGCAATGATTAGACCCAATCACTCTTCCCTGTCCTCTTAATGCCTTTTACCTATTCAAATATATCATTCCACCTTCCATCAAACTTTATCCTTTCTTCCTTCCCCTGACTAATTAATTAATTAATCACATATACTTAATTACTACATATACACCTCTTCCATGCTACTTCTGTTAGGGTAGTGGGTATATATTACGCTTTGAGGCGTGATTATATGTTTACTTTGACTTTTTTTTTTTTTATGGCAAAACATTTTTAAGATACAACAAAATCTAAAATTTTAGAGTTCAAAATCTTTAAAATTTTCCAAAATTTTTTTTAGAAAATATATAATAAATGCAAGAGAAAGAATAAAAAAAATTAATCATTAATCATTTTAATGTATAAAAGATGTGTATTTATAGAGTTATATGTATCTTTTAATTTAAGACACAATCATTTAATGATCATTCAATATTAAATATATAGGGTTATATATGTTTTAGAACACATCACACGACACAACCGTATCTATTAACACTTCCTATAACATGCTCATATTTCTTTACATGTATCTAGAAGCATAAAATCCGTCAAACACGGTTTAGAATGCGCTCATACTTTAAACCGTGTTGTCTTCTGGATGAAATGCTTGTTAAACACAATTTAAAATATGTTCGTGCTTTCAACCATGTCTTCCACTGTCAAATAACCTATTTTACATTAAATACACTCAATACGGCCATGCTTATATATGTGTCACTCTCCATCATAATTTTACTTGTTTTATATAAAAATAAAATTAAATACATATTTCTCTTGTATTTACATACTTTATACTTGAAACTAGATTGAATTATTTCAACAACTTCTGTATGAGTTTCAGAATAGGAAAATAAATCCAACTATTAACCAAAGACAAGATGATATATATCACGGACTAATTAATTATTCATGCGATGGTTAATTACTTAATTAATCAACCTAATTATACGTGTGCGTATCTATACCTTTTGTAGTTGTAATTTTGTCCTCCCAAAGTATATAAAGGTTTTTACAGCCAACAATATTAGAACAAGTTATAATGATGAAGCAGCCTTTTTTGATTCTGCAAACTTTGTCTGCAAGTTTTGTAGCATTGATTTAAGATGATGAAAACTTTTCCATAATGGAAAAGCATAAATTTCTTTCTTTCTTTTTCAATCAACTTACAAGTAATCTCTTCTTAATTAATTTATATATGGTATTACTATAAGGTGTCCTAGGCTAGATATATATATATATGAATTGCCCTTAATCTTATGGATCACCAAGCTAATGATATTATAATTAGGACTTATAGCTAGGCATTCAAGTCTGCATTTTGCTGCAGGTCAATTAGTGATCTACCCTTCCCATATATAATAATTGAAGGCCTAGCTAGACCATCATGGAATATTATTAACTAGATCATCCTCCTGTCCTTGATCTATATATATTGCATTAATTATAGTTTCTCAATGCTTCAAGCTAATGTATAACAGTGATGTTAGTTATAACCTACTCCCTCCATTTTTTTTTATCTATAATGTTTTAGAGTTTTACTTGGATTAAGAAAGTGTTATTTGGACATAAATATAAGTAAATAGGACAAAATTACCCCTATATTGATAAACTCAAAATTTATTTTACATTTAAATCTCACATTATTCTAACAAAATTACAATAACTTATCCACTTTTATATTATCCTAATAAATGTAAATTTTTTATTTTTGTTTTAAATTGTATTATTTGGCATCAAATTTTTCAATTTAAATGTTTTTAATATTTTAAACTTTTCCGCTAAATATAATGCTAAAATATTTATATGTAAAAAATTGACATATAAAATTGGTTTAGATTCTACATCAATGGATTCTTGACTCTCCATTTTATTTCTTTAATATATGTAAAAAAATTAACAAGTGAAACTAAATTTATAATCCATATTAAAACTACAAATTTGTCATTAATAAATATTGAAAAACAAAAGAAAACTCTCCAGAATACTTATTTTTGGACTTAATATACCAAAAGTCTTTTAAAAATATTGAAAAATTAAATCAGTGTAATAAATATTACTAATAAAATTAACTAAGAATAAAATAGAAAAATAAAAGATAATATTTTTTTAGATATAATAAAATGACAGATAAATGAAATTACGTTTCTTTTCAAAACATGATATATAAAAAAGAATAGAGAGAGTAATTAATATACTTATGAAAATAAACATAAATATCTTCTTAGAAGAACTAAACAGATTAGCGAAGTGCCAGTAGCTCGGATTAGCATGAGTGACCAAATTATGGGTCAAATATTATAACTTCCAATATTGTGCATAGACACTCTATTTAATTACACGATGATCTATTAATTATTGCAATGCATAAGAATTTTTTTTCTAAAAAAAAAAGAAAAAGGGAAAAGAAATTAAAAGAGGTGCTAGAGAAAGGTAGGGAGCCTGGGTGGAAAGAGGAATATATGTATATGTCTATATATAAAAGAACAAGATAGGCATCCATTGTTGAAATCATATGAAAAGCTTTATTTGGGCCATATATACTAGAGTAGCGATGGATGAGCATACATAAGAACTAGGTTTTCGCACGCTTCATTGCCCTTTTCGTTTGCTGTATTATATATACATATTCCTCTCAAAAAAAATTAAAATAATCAATGACTTTTTCATGCCTGGCCTACCTCCACTTAATTTAAAAAAAAATTATTATGTGGCTTTTAAAATTTTATGATTTATTTCATTAAGTCCTAGATATTTATTATGTTTTGAAAGACGTTTAAACATTTATTTGATATATTATTAAATTATTTTTTAATAAAAAATAAAAAAATAAATTTAATATTATATCAAATAAATATTTTAATTTTTTTTTAAAATAAGTATATAAAAATTTAATAAAATAAATTATAAAAATTTGATAGCCACACAATTTATTTTTTCTTTTATAAAAATAAAATCATGGGATGGGATGGGATGGAAAGACATTCCAATTCCACCCGACCAACAAAAGTGGACCGCGGAAAAGACCATCTGCACCTCCGTGTGTCGACTACATCCAGCAACAAAACAAAACAAAATATTATTAGCATCTCTTTTCTTTTTCTCCTTAATTTCTTCATTATTTAAAGCAATTTGCCCTTTGCTTGCTTAAATCTTTATTAATTTCATGCCCTCACCATCATCAATCTGTATGTAGTAGAGCTACGTGCCTTCACTTAATTCTAAGTTCCTGCTACGTGCCATCAGCAGCAGGTCAGACAACAATTTTTTTTAGTTTCGTTCTTATTTCTTGGAGATGAATTCATTAATTATCTTCCAAGTGACATTGAAAAAGTCTGTATCATTTAACTAATCAATTCTTGGTAAGATAGAATAATATTAATATTAATTGATAGGTGTGTGTCATCATCCTGTTTTCTTGTTCACAGGGTCCATCCTTCACGTAAGCATAAAAAAGAAAAAAAACAAAGAATTATCAGCTTTCTTCGTTAGCTCATACTATCAACTAATTAATTAATTAACTGTTATTTAGTGAGGGAGCTGGGAGCCACTCAGAGCACAAGCTTGTCCAGAAAAGATATATACAGTCGTTACTATCCCCTTTTTCTACAGCATTTTGAGTCATTTGTGTGGTGGAGTATACATGTATATGGGATTTTCTTATATACCTTTTCCATTAATCATTAATATCAATTGAATAATAGGTATATACATATTGAGAAAAAAACTCCTGCATAATCAGATTTAATTGAAATCAAAGGAAAACTGACAAGAATAAAGAAAATAAATGTGATAGTAAAAGATTGAGGAAGCATATATAGCAATGCCAGTTGTAAATTAAAAAGGTGCAAATAAGAAGGCGTTAAAATGTCACACAAACACCTAACACCAAGAAATGAGAGAAGCAATTAAGGGGGACAAGCACAGTTTTTGATTGTAAAAGTAGAGATTTCTTTCACAACACATCCCTTATCGGTATTAACCAACCACCATTATTCATCAGTAGTGGCAAACTTGTGGGGGCAATTCAAATCGCTCATCTCATTCACATTTCTATTCTATCACTGCTACCTACGCGTATCACTTACCTAATTCTCCACTGCACACTCCTCATTCCTACCCTACCACCATTGCATCACTATCATGTGGGAAGGGCGGGCCTGGATATGGGCCTTTTAGATTATTCTGCGCCCTGAAAACGAGTTGAAATGGTCAGCTTTTAAGGTTCTACGCAGAGCCTTCGGGTCACAACTAGCCCGAGGCCTCATGCATGCACTTGGAAGGTTCAACAAATAGAAGCCACTATTGCAGTAATATCTATTAAAATATAAAACATTTAAAACAAGTATATATATTAAAAAAATGTCTCAATATATTTTTACAATATTTAATATAATTCTCCAAAATATTCAATAGCAACAGCAGGACTACAGACCACTTATAAATTTAGATTAAGAAAAAGAAGTACCAAGGCTAGAGAAATGGCGTTAAGTGTTCATGTATGTGTGGGGTTAATTGCTTCTAAAGTTATCAAATTTTTGCTTTATTTTTAATTGGATTACTAAATTTTAATTTGCACTTTTTTTATCTTTTTTTTTTCGAAGAATTTTTTTTAATCTTTAAACAATTACTATTTTAACCTAATATTGAGCGAAATTGATAAATATGTCCATATTTTCTTCATCAAGTAGAAGTATAAGTTTCATGGAAAATCAACCAAAAGATTGACTCTAAGTGGTATTAGAACTTGAAAACAATTTTTAGCACTGCATTTAACCAACTATAGCCCATGTTTAGATTAAGTTTTTTCTTAAATTAAAGAAAGATTAAATGCTTGTTTCCCTGTCTAAAACATGTGGCGGATAGATTAGAATTAGATATATGTGAATGCCCGCTCTCGAAGAGGGAAGAGGGGAGAGGGGAGAGAAAGCATGCATTAATGTTGAACATTTCTCCTTTTCATCTCCACCATGGATGCAGCTGTGCCTTCTATTGACCGCCAACTAAGTGTATCGAGCTATAATTGAGCTATATATATAATATCTAATTGACATATGATATGTAGTTTTTCCTCCCAAGACTTTATATTAATTTGTCTTTTAGTTATCTTTTGGCGACCATTTTTGAACATGACATGCTTGACTTTTATGGATTTTTAAGCCAGGTATATAGTTGTTAGGAATTAATGTTTAATTACTCTATGCATGATGATTTATATTTGAATAATTAGTATGTATAGACAAATATAGCTAGTCAGATAATAGACCAAAATAACGTACGATTGCGGCCATATATACTCCTCTTTCCTATTGCTCATTTTTACGATGATTAAAAGTTAATTTATGAATTAGATAATGTGAGATCTTCCGTTTAGAGTGATTATGGATGATTAACCATTATAAAAGATAAAGAAAGTAAAAGAAATGAGTCGAAGAAAGTGGAAATTGAGCAATTATATAATGCTATATTTTTCTTTTATAAACCAAAAATGGGAGAATTTGAATGCTTATATTATAGGTGATCGATGATAGGATATATAGACCACTAACTTATTGCTGTGAAGATTAATTGATGTTTTCCTCCGAAACTAAGATATAAATTAGTACAAAGGAAAACTTCATTGTGCAACTAAAAATATATAAATTATTAAACATGCAAAAACATTGAAGATAATATATATATATATATACATACATATGCGACCATAATTGGGAAAATTGAACATTTATAAAATAAGGGCCTTATTGGACATGTGAGGATGCGTATAATATGTAATGTTTTGTTTTGGAGAAAGTCTAAATATTTTTTTTTTTTTGAACAAGAAGACTAAGATTTGACTTTTGGAGAAAGTCTAAAATTTGACTTTTTATATGTGTTGTGAAATTGTGAATTGTTGTCACCCATGATTCATTGATTTTATATTCATTCATAATCATATAATTGTTTCATATAGAAGAAACATCGGCCCAGCACAATCCAAACCCAATACATAAATATTTCATTTCACATTTCCTTGAGTAATAAAGCACCCACGGGATTCGACCAAAAAAAAAAAAAAGAAGCACACACGGGAAGGGAAGTATCAGGAAGGATCATATGATCGTGGAAAAAAAAATTTGAAGTTTCGTGGATTTTGAAGAAGCGTAATATAATTAAATGTGTAGAGGTGAGTTTTCAAAAGTGTCATGCTCATGCCCGCCAGTCTAATATTCCAAATATCAACTCAGGGCTCAGCCTCAGCTCAGTCTTATTCAAT
>CATIWM010339276.1:0-18827 GCA_949671775.1 Mallotus repandus | reverse complement strand
GGTGTTCTCTTTTTTTTCTTTTGTTGTCTCTGTATTTTCTTTTCTCTCCTTAGTGTCTAACTCCTTTTTTTTTAGACCCTCAAGTCTTCTACTTAAGCTCTTTTCTTTCTCTCTTCCCAATTCCCAAAGAAAATGCCACTAGGATCAAGTCATCCTTTCCCATCATTTCCTCTTATCTTTCCTTACCCTATTTTACCTTGAAAGTCATATTTTCATGCACAAATCTGCAAGCTGGAGATATGTGGGTCCACTTTTAGTGTATAGGGCCAAAATTCATTAAAATGCATTTAATGTAAAGTTAGGTCAGCTACTGAAGAGGCGTCGCCTCTTCGAGACTAGTTGAAGGGGCATCGTCGCTTGGGAAGGGGCGATCGGCTCTTCCCTAGGCTTGGCCGAGGCCTGGGCCTGGGCTAATGGGCTTGGGTTTAAATGTTTAAGCCTTGGGTTATGGGTTTTGGGCTAGGTTTAGGCTTTCGAGTCCATTTTAAAGGAAGTTTGGGGTCCTCTCACATTCAAAATGCTGGACTTGCTCATCACTGGGCCTTCATTGCGGGCCAACCAAACTAAGGGTGTCCATACACACACACACACACACACATATATATAGGCTTTATTTTAATGATTTTTAACGTCTTTTGGCCTAGGAAGATAAAAAAATAGTCTGTAAAAATTGTCTAAAAAATCTCAAAATTCTGAAAAATTACCAAAGATCCTAACAATTATGAAAAATGAAACTTATAAAAATTTCAAATCTATAATAAACTCCACGTGTGGAAAGTAACGCATGCTCGTAGTTGTGAATTTTTAGGGCCCACACGCATCCATCTCTTTCACATGCGGTTGTTAGTGTTTTTGGGTTGTTTTAGTTCACTTTTCAAATCCTTTGAGTTCTAGGGGTCTTTTAGGATCTCCAAGTCCATTTCGATGAGCTTTTCAGAGTTCTCAAGGCTTTCTGAACGTTTAGGTTCAATTTGGTCTCTAAACCGAGAAACTGGACCTTGGAAGCTTCAATTTAGCCTCTTTAAGGTCCTAGTTCAATATTTTCAGAGTCTCAATTTTGCAATTAAGGTCTAAGTTTTAAATTAGAACCCTTACTTGAGTGTTTAAAGACATTGTTTAGTCTTTTTTGAACTGGATGCCTGGTTCAAGGATTTTGGCACCCGATTCAAAGGTTTTTGGGTTATGATTCTAAAAGCAAGCTATGGATAGCCTTTTTGGTAGAAAACTCTTATTATTGAACTATTTTGGAGGATTGTTAAAAATTGAATGCCAACAATATATATTTATATAAATAAATGGAATATTTTATTAGTTACTATTTTGTTCAATATTTGATATAATTCAAATCATCATATGCCACAGAAATAAACACACTTAGTAGGGTTGAATGAACAAAATTTATAATGTAAAATAGGTTAAATTAAGTGTGCATTTGGATCTTAGTTAAAGAAATGAAATGTAACAGTTATAGGTGTAACTGTTAACGGTGTGACCAAGTGTAATAGTTTTATTGTAAACCTTGTTTGGTAAATAAAAGATAATGCATGAACTATGTAATTGACTTTTTAAAAAAGACCGTTAATATATACGAAACAATTGAGATAACATAAATAAATAAATAAAATTTCCATAAATAATAAAATTAATTTTTAAAATATTAAATAATTAAAATTTTATTACAAAATTTTCATAAAAGATAAAGTTACATAATATATTTTATACAATTTTTACACATAAAGTCAAATATTATAGAACATAATTAATACAAAATAAAGTAAAAAATTAAAAAATTACTTATAACAATTAAACTAGAAATAATAAAACCACAATAAGAAATAAATTGATTTTTGTATTTTTTATAAATTTAATTTATATTTTATTACTGTAAAAATTTGAGAAGATGAGTAATTCATAAATATGAATAAAATGAAAGAATAGTAAAAAATACGTATTTTTTCAATAATTTTTTTTTACATACCTTTACCTTATTCCCAACTAGGTTAACAAAAAAACATATAAATGATGTTAACTATTAAGGGGTTAAAAAGATAAATTATATCATGGACCCTGTCCATATAGCAACATGAACCCTGTCCATATAGCAACATGAACCAGGGTCCACGCGTGGGAATATAAGGGACGCAACTATTTTTTTTAATTTCAAGTTAACGTTGTTTTCTTTGTACTTTGAGTAGTGAAACCAGTAGCCAAAGCACGGTGCTGAAAATGAATATAGAAACTAAAGCATTGGTTTTTTTTTTTTTTTTGCAAAAACGAATATCATTGTTTTGTATATCACTTGCATACAAGCTGGTGTTGTTTGAATCAATTTGAACCGGCTTTTGCAAAATTTTCTCACCAAGCTGAAGCTTTCCATGCACATAGCAAGAACCCAAAAGGGATCCTAGAACAACCTCATTTGGAGGCATAGGCATCTTTCTTATCAAAATCTTTTGTTTCTTTAGCAATTTTTTTATGCTATAACATGCATCCAATGACCATTCACATGATATTTTTTGTTTCTTTTTTTTTCTCACAACACTTTATATGTACAATAATTAAATCTTTTGTTTGTCTCAGAACTAAATAAATTGGACAATTTAAAGGTGCTCATATTAGAAATAAATTTTATTTTATTTGACCATTCTTATTCGACAAGGCACAAACAATTTAAAGGATTGAAGTTTTGATATGAAGATCATTGTTAATCATGTCAAGGGAATGGACTTAAAGTGTATAGTTAATAAATTTGTATATTATGCTTAATGAAATTATAGTTTTTTTTATTGATAAACCTATATATATGGAATGTACTAGAGTATTAAAAGTGATGAATATATAGTTGATAACTAATGAACATTCATAATTTAATCAATGAATTTATATTATTTGACCAATTAGCCTATTAATTTTTATAATATTAATATTACTTTTTACTTAATATTAATATATTAAATTAATAATATTAATTAATAATATTATTAAGTAATAAATCTTATTATTAAATTGATTAACGTGTAGGCAAATATTAATGAATTTATGGACAATTACTAGTGAACTTGTAGGCAAATACTAATAAATTTGTAGGCATACCATGCGGGATCATTGATCTTTACCTGCATATTCATTGAAAATCAAATGAATTTGCAGGTGAAAGTCAATGAAACTGTAGTAAGTTCATTGACCTTCACTTGCATGTTTATTAACCTTATCTTGCAAGCTCATTAATCTTTACCTGCAGGTTCATTTTCAATCTCATTAAAAAAAAAGTACTTTTATTTAGAACCTTCAATCAATAATAAATGAATATCTACGTTACAACTAATGAATCTATACACACAAACTAATGTATCAAAAGTTATTATTTAAAAAAACAAACATAAAACATAAACCATTGCTTCTAAAATCGATTTGCACTATAAATAAAAACAATGGTCTGTATATAATCTTGAAAGATATTAGAGCATGGCAATCTGCTGACCTTTGATGATATTAAAGGAGTCTTGCTAAGCTCAAAGCATTCTGGTTTATGCAGAAAAGAGAAAAACATTGAAATGCATAGATTAAAACTTGTATACTATATAGAACTCAATATATTGTTCCCTGTGTCAAACATATCACAATACATCAAGAATCAACCAACCATTTGCATTGCTCCATGTGTGAGCCTTGTTTTTGCATTCATAAAAAAATAAATAAAATCTGTAGAAAAAATCAGTGGAATTAACTTGAGACAGACACAAAATGTACAACAACACCATTTTTAATATCAATTTGGCTCGACTCTCACTAAAACAAAATAAAGAAAAGAAAAAAAAAAGCTAAAGAAGAAGGAGGAGGAGATAAAAACGTAGTTGCTTTTTTTTGGTTATGCAAACACTATAATTTCAGGGCTATTGATTTTTGGGTTCTTAATGGTGGTTTTCCTGGTTTCTTGATGATGAATCACTACCCATGGAAGAAGAAACAGCATTAGCAGTGGCAGCGATAGTGGCTCGCAAAAAAAAAAGAAAACCAAAGTGTTAAAAAAACTAAAAGCAGCTTGTTTTCACACGTGTGATGGACCTTGGTTAATATTTCAATATAAACAGAGGTCTATGATATAACAATTAGGTTAACAATTAAAATTAATTATCTAAAATCTGCCAAATTGAATTAAAAAGAGATAATGCATTACAAAAGTAATATTTACCATCCTTTAACTCGATCCATACATACCCTACGGTGAAAAAGGTTAAAAGTGGTAAAATTTGAGAGGGTAAAAGTAGGGCAATTTACCATTTTATGGTAAAAAAAATTTTATTTCCTAATTTATGGTAGTTTTAAAAGTTATTGTCATTTTTATGGTGAAATGTGAAAAAAAATCCCAATTCGTGGTGTTTTTTGGGTGAGGTGGCACAACAAAGGAGAGAGAAGACCCATTCTGCTAGTGGCAGTAGCATAACAGACATTATGCTAGTGGCAGTAGCATAATGGATATTATGCTACTGCCAGTAGCGTAATGGGTCCCACACACAGACTACTTTTCTCTCTCCTTTATTTTGACACTAATTTGACTATTTTAAATATAATTGGTTAATGATTATTTTATTTTTTAATATTATAATTAGTAACTAATTATTGAGTAATGATTATGTTGATTTTAATAATATTTAGTCACTAATCATTGTCTAATAATTAATAATAATAATAATATTAATAGTAAATAGTTGTGGTTATATTATTGAATAATTGAGGTAATTTAAAATATTAATAATAATAATTACATAGATTTAAGTAATAGAATTATATAAAAGTTATTATGAATTGGTATGAATAATAACAAGAGTAGATAATATCTGAAAATAATTAAATAAAAAATAAAAAATTATTATTAGTAATTAACGTAACACTACTGTTGATGCTGCTGATGATGATGACGACGATGATCCTGATAATCACGACGATGATGATGGTGATTCTCATAGTAGTGGATCTCAGTTCATTGATATGAATTATGCACGGGTTGCTCGCCGTTGCAATATGAGGTTATACTTTAGAGTCTGCATGCATAAACTTTGTGACACCTAATTTTTTTGTCTTTTTCCTCTTTACAATTTTATTTCTATTTGTTGTTATAGTAACTATTACTTATCAATCAATAATATTTTCTTTTCACCTTTTACCCTCTCATTTAATAATAATAACAACTTATATTGAATAATGAATAAACATATAACTAATCCATATAATTTTTAATATTAATTACCAATAATAATTTTTTTATTTTTATTTAATTTTTTTTATATATTATCTACTCCTGTTATTATGCATACAATTTCATAATAACTTTTATATAATTCTATTACTTAAATCTATGTAATTATTATTATTAATATTTTAAATTACCTCAATTATTCAATAAAATAACCACAACTATTTACTATTAATATTATTATTATTAACAATTATTAGTGACTAAATATTATTAAAATTAACATAATTATTAATTAATAATTAGTTACTAATTATAATATTAAAAAAATTATTAATTAATTATATTTAAAATAATTAAATTAGCATCAAAATAAAGGAGAGAGAAAAATAATATGCTAATGAAAACCATTATATTGCTACCGTTAGCATAACAGATCTTCTCTCTTCTTTACTGTGTCATCACAACAAAAAAAAAATCATAAATTGAGATTTTTTTGTCATTCCACCATAAAAATGACTTAACTTTTAAAACTATCATAGATTAGGAAATAATTTTTTTTTTTTAGTAAATTGCCCGTAAAAGTATGCATTTGGCCGCAAAAGAATTTTGTCCGAATTTTTTCTCGCCTTTGGAGATCGATGATATGTGGGCGCAAAGCAAACCTGTAGCTCTCCTCCCTTCACTCTTCCCTATCCTATTACATTAAAACCACTAGAGATCAAAGACGTAGAGTAAATTTGCTATTACGAAATTTTCGGCGACTGATAAAATACGTAGCTCACCACCGCTGCTAACCATACACTCACATATATTGTTCAAATGGCAAGGGACAGTTGCCTGACTCGCGTCACAGCTGGAGTCGCCATCGGTGGTGCTGTCGGTGGTGCTGTAGGTACCTCTCTTAAACCCTTTAAACATCTGTCTCGTTATTGTGATTTTGCTTATATGTGCCTTTTGTTGTTATTGGTCTATTGGGTTCTTTCTTGTTTCTTGAAATTGCATCTGGGCATGCTTTGTTGTTCATTCTGAATTATATTAAGGGCTTCCCATTTCTACTGGCTCAATCTTTATGCATTTTTGTTCATATAATTAACCTTTTTGTTAATTAATTGTTGCAATTTAGCTTTGTGATCAAGTATCTAATTGTGCGTTTCTTCCTTGTAGGGGCTGTGTATGGGACATATGAGGCAATCAGGTATAAGGTACAGTTGCAGAACTGGCAATATTCCTTCATCATTAGCCAACTGAATTGTTTCTTATGCTTTTCATTTCCTTTTTCTTTGAATTTAGATGGGTTCAATCTACTCATGTAAGAAAACAGCAGAGAATTATTTTTAAGATGGAGAGATCAAATTGACAAACCTGGAGAATTTATTGCTCCTCTAAAAGCTGTGTGTGCTAATCAAAGTTTCTCCAAAATCAACTAGATATAACTTTATTTTTAATTCCGGCAGAATTTTTTTTTTTCCCCAGCCTTTCATATCAGTCTAGCCGAGTACTAACATGCTCAGACTTGGCTTGTTTACTTAACAAACTTTAAATATAGGCTCCAGCTTGACTCATTTACTCATTTAAATTCCTGACATCTTTTAATGTGATTTTGTTTATTGGTTTTAAATATTGACAATGGTTGCAGAAATAAAGTTGAATTGTTGGAGTTATTTATTTTGTGCCTAAAAGATTTAATTGTTATCTGCATTTTTAGGCTTTGATTTCTAGCTGGTAAAGTATCCAAGTGATATTACCGAAATTGGATCCCTCCTTATCTGAAGTTGAGAACATATATAAATTAACAAAATGTTAAATGCTGTTGCAAAGAGTGAGAGGATGTCACGTACATTATTTATCTACTTGAGAGCTTAAAATAAGCTTACATTCCTCATCTATGTCTAATTCCATCTCTAAATTAATTTTTGCTAAAGTTTTTGTTAATTGTTTGTCGGCTTTTCCATCATTAAGTTATAAGAATAAATAGCTGAAATTTTTTGCAACTTGACAATCTGATGTTTGAATGTTTTCTATGACTTTCTTTAATTCTTTGGCTAACTGAAGTTGTCTTTAAAATACCGAAATGTAATTTCTGCATGAAATTCCAGCATGTAGATTCAAATGGTGCTTTTTGTGCTTCTTTTCCATCATTGAGTAGGCATTTACAAATAATGTTAAATGTGGGATACTTTTAGTGAGTCCATTTTTGGGATCAATCATGTTGCCATGTCTCCAGTTCTGTACCAAAGGAAGGATTAGTTATGTTTTTTGGCAACAAGATGAGTTACACTTGTAGATAGCATGCTGTTATCAGTATGCAGCTGTTGCCTGGAATTGTAAGATTAGATCAGTGATGCAGAATTTAGGCTGCTTAATTTGTCGTTTTCATAGTCCAGGTCAGCTTGAACTTGAACTTGAATCATATGCTCTTGATTTTCATTTGGCTGAATGCATAATTTTGCTCCTGAACTTTACACGATTAACCCCTTACACTCCTCAACTTTAATTATTTTCTATTCGACTTTTAAATTTTTATTTTGAACTTTTACACTTCTTAATTTGTACTTGTTGATTCTATTTAGCTCATATAATATCAAAATGGATAAAAATTTGATTTCAAATGATTTTAAATATATAAAATGCTAAAGTTAGTTTTAAAACAATATAAATAGAATTAAAAATTAAAATTAAAAAGTTAGAAGATTTTTATTTTTAATTATATTATTTCTTTCATTAAACATTATCTTAGTTTGTATAAATTTTTCTTGTGTTCATATCAACATTGATTTATAAAATATTTCAATTTTATGTATTATAGGGATTGGATAGGTTCAAAATAAAAATTTAAAGGTTGAATAGGATATAATAAAAGTTGAGAAGTGCTAGAGGTTAATTGAATAAAGTTCAGGGATGAAACTATGCATTTGGCCATTTTCATTTAGTTTAATGTTCTTCAAGTGAGGTGTACAAATATTGTCAAAAATGCTTGGAGTGCCCTGTTTTGCCACAGGCTTCTTTTTGTCCATTTATTTCTCTAACCCAACCATAACAACTGTTCAGAAACATACTAAAAACAAAAAGAATATTGAACAGCAAAATGCATTGTTTAAGTTTGAGTTCCTTGTGCTGCTTTTCTGGGGTGGAGATTTCTTCGGCCCTGAGATGGTGGTATGATGTGAACAATGTATTGCGGTCGCACATGCCAAACAGGGAAACGTTTTTCTAAAACCTTGCTAAGGCGAAGTCATCAATGGCCAAGGTCATCAAGCTTCTCCCTCCTTTGATTTCATGCAACATTTTCTGTTTGCTTTTAGATAGATTAGCCTGCTTGCTAATCATATCTATCAATCATTTTCAGTTTAGATAATCCAGCTGTTGTTTTTCTTTTAGATCTTGCTCACCCTATTTGTAATTAAAAATATTCCAAACCAATGTACTTAATCATTTGTTTTGGTCCTTTGAAAAATGCAGGTGCCAGGACTCTTGAAGATCAGGCATATAGGACAAACAACATTAGGCAGTGCTGCCATTTTTGGTCTTTTCCTGGGTGCTGGGAGCCTGATACATTGTGGGAAATCATATTAAGTTAAATCTGGTGTTGGCCAAATCAACTTTCTGTTTCCAAAGGTTCTGCTTTTGTATTTCACTTGCCTAGATCAGCATGGATACACTTTAATCTGGCCAATTGTTCTTGGAAAGCTAAATTTGATTTTTGTTAGTTCTATGACTCAAGAAATAGCTGAATAGCAATTAGACTGTATACTTGTGAAATTTTCTACAGGTTTTCTTGCTTCGATAACTGAATCTTGATTTGATCATAAGCTCAATTTTCTTCTTGGAGCAGTTTCTCAATGCAAGATTAGGGGTGTAATCGAGCCTACCTTTGGCCAGTTCGGATTTGGTTCATTTATAATTGAGCTAAACTCACAATGCTACTTGGTATTCACGAGTTTAAACGAGTTTAAAAAAATTTTAAAAAATATATACTATAAATTAAAATTATAAATTAAAAAATTGAAAATAAATTGTTTACTAAATAAATTATAATATATTTAATAAAAATTATGATTTATTCTACTTATATATTTTCTAAAATATTTTTACAATAAGAATTTATATGTTATATATCTAAAATTAAATTATTAAATGTTAAATAATCTATGGATTTTACGAGCCGAATTTTGTATGATTTGAGCACAACCGTTCATTAAACGAGCTTCAATAGATTGAATGGATTTTTATCGAGCTGAATATCAAACTGCTCACGAGCAGTTTGGCTCGTTTACAGTCCTAAACGAGATGGACTAATGAAATTTCATTCAATTCAGATTAGGAAAAATTGTAAATTTGGTGTATGAATTTAATTTTTTTTTATTTGAGTGTCTAATTTTTATTTTTTTACAATCAAATATCTGAACTTTAAAATAGGTAATCAGTCATTGTCCCTGACCAATTTTGTGCTTACTAGGATCAAATGGTCCCTATCTTGTTCAAAGTTAGTTGTCGCGTCATCGGCCACTTATACAAATTATTAAAATTTACCAAATTATCCTTAGGTTAAAAAAACTCACTCTACTCCAAGTATGGACGTTAACAACAGCATCACCACCACTGCCCCCAGCTACCGCCTTAAAAAATGCTTTAGTTTCTCTTCAATAAAATCGTCAACCCCCTTTTCTCATTCCCTCAGTTCCCCACAATGGCTTCCCAATTCTCTTTGCTCCATTTCCCTTCCCCTTCCTCTCTCTTTCTCTCCTTCCTCTCCCCATCACCGTCTTTCTCTTCGCATTCGCTTGATCAACGCAGCCCAGCCTTATGACTGCAAGACCCAACTCAAATTTGAACACCTAAAATCTCAATCTCTCAAAATCGCAATCACCGGTTTCGGCAACTTCGGTCAGTTTCTCGCTAAAGCCCTCTCTCACTAAGGCTCAATGTTAGATTCTACACTAACCCGCATAACCTCTGTGAGAACAACCCATATGTTTTAATTTTATGCACTTCGATTAACTGAGAACATGTTAAAGTCTGTTCCTTTTCAAAGATTAAAGCGTAATACCCTTTTTATTGATGTTTTATCTGTCAAAGAATTAGCCAAGATGAATTTTTGTTCTAATGTAGAGCATATGTGGGACCTTTTTCTTAACTGTCCTTTTGCCAAGAATTGTTGGCAGCATGCTAACATTGAAGTAATTCCTGCAGATGTCGAAGATTTTCAACGATGGTTACTTGTTTGTCTTCTTCCTTCGACTGGTTACATCGTCTATCTATGGTGTTGTGGTCTATATGGAATCAACATAATTGCAAACTCTGGGAAAATTATACTTTATCTCCAGCTCAAACTGTGGATCGAGCTCTTCAATTTTTTCATGCGTGGTTTGAAGCTAATGTTAGGAATTTACAATTGCAGAGTTCAGCTCAATCGGACATAATTCTCTCTTGGCGCAAACCTTTATCCGGCTGGTTCAAATGCAACGTTGATGCTTCAGTTTCGCCCGACAAAAAATCTTATGGCATTGGTATTGTAATTCGAGATGAAATAGGTTGCTTCATAATTGCCAAGATGAATTTTTGTTTTGGTTTTCAGTGTGTTCAGGAAGCTGAAGCTATGGGCCTCAGAGTTACTATCCAGTGTTGTCTTAAGTTGGGATTGCATAAGGTTTAAGTTGAATCGGATGCTAAAGGTGTGATTGATGCTTCTCGCTCTAGTGAGGATGATTTCACCAAGTTTGGAGCTGTTATCTCTAACTGTCTTCATCTTAGTAAATAGGGAATGGTAGGTTCTGTTTCTCATATTTTTTGACACGCAAATGGGTCAGCTCACTGCCTTACTAAAGCTGCCTGTTCTCAAGCGTGTTCTCTTGTATTTTCTGAGCCTCTTTCATTTTTGGAGGATTTGTTTGTCATTTGACTTGATTTCTTCTTAATAAAAGTTCTTTATTTCAAAAAAATAAAAAGCAGGTATTTGTTGGCGTCCATGCTTGGAGCAGAGTGAGTTTTTTTAACTTAAAGGACAATTTGGTAAATTTTAATAGTTTGTATAAATGACTGATGATGTGGCAGCTGACTATGAAGAAGATGAGGTCCATTTGATCTTAGTAAGCATATAATCGACATAAAATCGGTCAGAAGCAATGACTGATTACTCTTTTTAAAGTTCAAACACTTGATTAAAAAAAATAAAAGTTAGACATTTAAATAAAAAAAATTGAAAAGTTCAAACATTAAATTTATAATTTTTCCTTCAAATTATATGGTTAAAAATATATAAAATTCGTGTAACTGAATATAATGTAATGACCAAATCAACTTGCTATCAAGTAGGTTTTCTATCGGTATTTTACATATGACGGGCTATTCAATCAAAAACTATCTAGTTTTTAAAGTTTTTATTTAACAAATAATCACATGTAAATTTAATATATATGAAAAAAGTTTTTTTTTTTAACAAAGTTTTTAAAGTTAAACCTAGCGAATTTAATATAACACATGTATCTACATAAAATAAGGCTAATTTGGGTCGGTAATTTAGTTTAAGATAAGTAATGATCATGCCTTAAAGAAACTCTTTCCATTCTTTTGTCTTTAGCAATAGTTACATCAGTAATAGTCTTTACTCATTTATGCTAAGACCAACTTTTTCACTATTGTTTTATTTTTCAATTCAATTGGGTCATATATACTATAAGTAGGTTAACCAAAATATAGTGGAGAGAGATAGGTGCTAGGAGAATTTTGCATCTATTATTGGGTTTATCCAGTTAATTAGAGCTCTTGTGACTATCTAGGAGTTACTAAACCTACCAACCACCAAATATTATAGGAAAAACTTTATATGCCGCTTGTTGGACTACTATTTAGACACATTTTTTTGGGCTCTGATCTTCTAATGTTAAAAAAGAAAAAGATATGAATTGCTAAAGTAAAATTTGTGCAGATCTAACCAACATATGAGCTAGCAGCTTATGAAGGATTTTGGTATATGCGTCCAAAAAATGAAAGAGGATTTAGGTATAATAGAGTGGTAACCTTAAGTTATGTACTTGGCATGTTCAAGATAAACCGTAACTATTGCCTTTGTAACATCTAGACACATATGTTGCTAATCTAAAGGCAAAAAAAAAAAAAAAAAAGCCTAACAATTATCATTTCTTTATCTGCTAAAATAAAAAGACTGCTCTTTCTTATAATGAAAAGTACAATATTACGTTATAACTTTTTATTGTTTTTATTCATTTATGTATTTTCTTGGAAACATTTATTTTGCCTCTTCCTTTGTACTGTTCGTGAGATACAACACAATCACTGCTTCACCAACTTCAAGCTTTGAATCACACATATATATGGGTGTCTTTCCTCTAAATTGCACTATACAGGAGCTAGACAACCCTTTTCATAAAGCATAGAGTTCTCCACATAGGGAGCTTCCACTATAATCACAGTCATATATGAAGCCAAGCTATATAATTATTAGCTTCTAGGTATTTAATTGCTTGTTTCCTTTCAACTTCAAAAAGAATAAAACAATTGCTTCACCTTCTTCAAAACTGGCAAAATGTCACCTATTTGATGCTTATTTTCACTACTTTAACTCGACAACCAAGATCAATAAACCATGTTGCATTCTCACTTAACTTTGCCAGACCTATAAACGTGCCTTTGGGATGTAAGGACACGAGCTTAACAATTTTAAGTTTGAAAATCTCCTTAACATGAAATCCTTCACCTCTCTCTATTATTATCAAATCCGTTAACCTTTTGCATGATCAAAGTGTTGATCTATCTCAAATCAACCTTGGTTTTAACTTTAATAATCAATTTTTATTACTAGCATGTGTGTTTAAGAATGTATATTGGTTAGGATTAAGGGCATGTTCAATGGATGAAGTTATGGAACTCAAAATGCAGTCGAAACATGAAGACAAGGATGCCCACGAGTGGCATTAAGATCATGATCATTCCCACAATCCTAAAGGAATTAAGTGAAGTTAATGTTCAAGAGGACAATCATCCTCAAGATTTTAATCACGATCATGTGGGAGCCTATCACGATCGTGATCATTCTTCACGGTCTTGAAGTTTTAAAAGCTTAAAGAGCAAATGATGACAATTGTATCATGGTCACAATCATAAGCATGATTATGGCCTTCACTTTGTAGCTCATAATGGCTAGTTCATATAAGCAGCTACTACATGTTTATTTTTGACGATCGTGACATGCATCCTCATGATCATGAGCATGTCAAATCTTGCAAAAACTAAAAAAGATGAAATGAAGATGGAGAAGTGTTGGAATGAATTTTTCAACAACTAGTTTTGTACCCTCCACTATATATATAGACAAAAAACTTCATTTAAAGAGTTGGAGGATTAGTGGAGCAAATTTATTATGAAAATTATTGCGCATAACTTAGTTTCTTTTACATTTCTTTTTATATATTCATTTTTTGTAAACAAACTTTTATTGAGTTTTTATTTACTCTTCTTAAGAGAGCTAGATGTGTGTTTAGTTAATATGATTCTTTTACATACTCTTTCTTTGGGTTAAGAAGTGAGTAGTGACGATTAATCAACATTAGATTGGTATTGTGCCTTGTAAAAATACTTTATTTGTAAGAAGTTCTGTGTTAACTTTGAAAACACTTGTGGAATGCTTTAAGTTTGAAATTTGAAAACACTTAAGAATAAGTTTGAATGTGAGCCTAGAAAATCTTCAGTGAAAGGTTTGGATTGAGTTTAGAACCTCATTATTGTAAAGTTGGTATTGAGCCATGAAATACCTTGTTGTAATCAATCTTAGGAATAAGATTGGTGTGGATCATTGAAAAATCCTAACTCAGGGATAAGTTGGGTGGAGATGTAGGTTAATTAAGGAACCAACCTCCTTATATTCTTGTGTCAATTCTCTTTTTTTTTTCTTGTTCTTGCTCATATTTATTATTCCCTATATTATATTTATTTTCCTTTATTTATCAATTTTCCCTCTATATAAGGCTCCAACAATTAACATTAGAGTTTGGTTTCTAGGTGTTAGTGTAGATGTGCCCTAGTGCCATTTCTTGTAAAATAAATGACATTGTAATTTTATCCATATGGCAATAAAATATTCATTTAAATAAAGTGTTTATTTATTTGAGTGTTTACCCTTTAGCATTATGTTAAGAGAGTTTATTATTAAGAGTTGATAATATGAGTGACAAACTCTTTTAGTACATATACTATAACATGTTGATAGTCATTAGGATTAATGTATGGGTAGTATTAATCCACGGTCTATCACCTCTGTCTATTTTCTTTGATCGTTATGTGATATCGATAGTAGGAGGTAGTAAGTCTCATGCTACTTGATATAAGATATCATAATACACATGTGGATACTCATGTGATGGGTGGATCGAACCGTGACATAAGATAAGTGATTGCATGGAAATTCACTTTTGTTAACAATCACTATCTTGGACATAACCGTGCATATGGTCCTTTGACCTAAGGTGACACAGTCATCCATATATGGTTGGTTAGAGTTTATTAACGCTTACATATTTATGCTAGCCATGTATGGATATATGGCGTGTGATGGCTTTAGTCATTTATATGTCGGGATGACTGATCGACCAAGATGGAATTCATTACCTGGAAGTGAACCGGGATAAGATCCTATGCTATCTAAGTTATTCTTGATGAATAAGTACATGGCTAGGTCAAACTTAACTTATATGAAAAGAGTTTCAGTACTAAAAAGAGTTTTTAGCAAAAGTCATATTTTATCGAGAATTGAACTGAAGATGAGGTCATATGATTGAGGCAATTAGAGTTTAACTAACTATGACTCTAGTTAATGTCGAGATCTTATAATGAAGGGACAATGAGTGCACGGTAATTATGTTCCACAGTTCTTGTGAATCTACAGATAGCATTTATTTTCAATTGGGTAGTCGTGACATCTATGCTAGGGGTCACTCATGACTTATGGAAACTAAATGTGATTAATTGGAATTTTCACATTTAGCTTGGAAAGAGTTCCCAATAATATTAAGAGTTAATATTATTTATTTCCATTGCCATTTGAACTTGAATCTAGTAAGTCACACACGTAAGAGTTGCACCGATAATGATAATTATTAATTTGATTATTAATTAAAGTGTTTAATTAATTAATTTAATTAATTGAATTGGATTTTCACTTGTACGGTGATCTAGCATATCCCGAAATCTAATTCAAAAGTTAGGACTATCTTTTAGACTTGGGCCATATAATGGGCCAAAGACATGTAGCTTATGGATGATAAAAATGGGCTTGAATAAAGTTATGTATTAGTAAGGTGGGCTTTATTTAACTGTTAGATTAAGCTCATGTGACTAATTAGTGGATATTGTAGAGATGAGTTTATTTAAGAGTTAATTAAGTCTAGGCCTAAACCCACTTATTTAAGGAGGTGCCACCTAAGCATGTGACATGATAGCCACATAAGCATGGCTTTACATGTAATGTGATTACATGGACGACAGCATGGAGATGTGTCATAAGCATGCATCTTAAATTAGTGGAGAATCTCTACATATATATATATATATTATGATATATAAATTAGTCCACTAACTTAATGGAGAATTTCTACACATTAAAGATTAGTCACTCACATGTGCACTAACTTAGTGGAGAATTTCTACACATTAAAGAGTAGTCTCTTACATATTAAATATGTAAGTGGAGTTTCTCTACACACTAATCTTACCATTTCATTAAGAGAAAAATAGACTAAGGAAGAAAAGAAGAGAGAAATACAAGAGTTGTGTAGTCTTCTTCATATTCTTTATTCTAAGTGCTGTAAGTGTGTTTGTAAGAAATACAAGAGTTATATTTTTCACAAGTCCATTTGATCATCCCTTGTACAAGAGTTGTACAAGTGAAGTATGCATTCATCCAAAGAAAGTTAAAAAGTCCTACAACATCCAAGCAAGGAGAAGAACTCTAGTAAGCTTTCGAATCACTACAAAGAAGGAGCGTACGGGTAGAGTTTCTTCTGATCTTGGAGTTATTTTGGTGTCACTTATGTGTTTTGATCTAGATGCTTCACACTTGGGGAGCTAGAAGCTTATAGAGTTGCATCAACCATTTTATAAAGCTTACCAAATGTGCAACCGACATTTGGAGTTTGTAAGTGTTACTAAACTCTATGTGTTTTGGTTGATTTATGAATTTTTATTTGTGTTATTTATTTAAGCATGCAAGTATTTAATTGTGTAAATTTATGTGATGTGATCTTGGCATATTTGGAATTCTTGCCTTCACGCAAGGATTAGATGGTAAAGAAAATTTTTGAAATTAATGCTAACCGGATTCATGCTCTGATACCACTAAAAGGAATCAATTACATGCACTGAATTGAGCGGAATGGACGACCACTTCCAAATGGATATGATCCTACAATCCCTTCCAAAATCTTTTGGGCAAACCATTGCCAACTTCCATATGAACAAGATAGAGTACACTTTTGCAGAGCTCTTGAACATTCTTATGACAACTCAAAGGCTATCTAAGGGAGCAACAAAGGGAAAGAGGTTGCACTTATTGCCACTTCTAGTGGGACTAAGAAGAAGGCCAATAAGAAAAAGAAAGGCAAGACAAGAGTTGTCAAGCCCATTAGTGGCATAGCCAAGAATAAGGGCAAAGCCATTGTGAGGGAAGAGAAAGGTAATGGAAAATGTTTTCACTGCTAAGGTAAAGGACATTAGAAGAGGAATTGTGCTAAGTTCCTTGAGTCTCTCAAGATAAAAGGAAAGGGCAAGCATGGAGAAGGTAAGACTTTCTCTAATTTATTTGCTTCCAAATGTTCTAAGATCTTATCTAATGTATAAGTATTGGATACTGGTGCAAGTTCTCACATTTGTTTATCCTTTCAAGATCTAGCAAGTGAGAGGAGGTTGAGGCCTAATGAAGTGACCTTAAAGCTAGGAAATGAAGCAAGTGTTATAGCTAAGGCTATAGAATCCATATCAATTGATTTATATAATCACGTTTTGTTATTGGATGATGTATTGTATGTACTTAATGCCTATAAAAACATTATCTATTTCTAGTTTAAATAGAAAGGGTTATGAATTCCTTTTTAGTAGAGATGTATGAAAAATTCATTTTGGAAATGAATTGGTTAGCATGGGTTATTAAATTCATGGTTTATATTATGTTGATAATATGTCTAATAACAATAAGCCTCAAACTAATGTGAGTGATGTGAATGCAATGTTAATTGAAAATGCCTCTAACTCTAAATATCTTTAGCACTTGAGATTATGTCATATTGCAGAGGATAGGATCACAAAGTTGGAAAGGGTGGAAATCTTGAGCAATCTTGAATCCGCATCCAATTTAATGTGTGAGGTTTGTCTTCAAGGCAAAATGACTAGGTCACCATTTGTTGGACAAATGGAAAGAGCTAAGGATGTATTGGAGATCATACATAGTGACGTATGTGGACCATTTAGTGAAATGGCTAGAGGTGGTTTCTACTACTTCATAACCTTTATAGATGATCTACCGAGGTATGGGCATCTGTTTCTTATGAAAAACAAAAGTGAATCCTTTAAAAGGTTCAAAAAGTTTAAAGCCCAAGTAAAGAACCAAACCGGGAAGAGTATTAAAACTCTAAGAGCATATTGAGGAGGTGAATACTTAAGTATAAAGTTCATTGAGTTCCTTAAGGAACATGGCATTACATCACAATTCACATTGCCTGGAACACCTAAATTGAATGGTGTGTCCAAGAGGTGGAATCATACTTTATTGGATACGGTACGTTCAATGATGAGCTACACCGATCTTTCTATATCACTTTGGGGTTATGCACTCAAAACGGCCTCTTATATCCTTAATCGTGTTCCATCCAAGTTTGTTTCTACCATACCATATGAGATATAACATGGTAGGCAACAAGTCTTAAACATGTTAAGATTTAGGGGTGCTTAGCTTTTATTAAAAAATTGAAATAGGACAAGTTAGATGCAAAGTCGATTAAAGGATGGCTTGTTGGATATCCTAAAGATAGTTTAGGATATAGCTTTTATCTTCCTGCTGAACAAGTTATTATTGTAAGAAGAGATGTTATTTTCCTTGAGAAAGAATTTGTTAAGGAAGGTGGCAAAGGAAGGAAGATAATGTTAGATGAGGAGTCATCTAAGGAAGCCCAATAAATTGATCAAATGAATATTGATCAACCAAAAGAGCCTATTCCAACTGAGAATGTCATCACATCAACTCTAAGAAAGTCTAGTAGGGTATTTCATCCTCTGAAGAGATACGAATTTCTCCATAAAATGCAAGAGTTTCATATTCATGAAGAAAGTATTCATGTTGATGATCCTACTATATATAAAGAAACTTTATATGATAAAGATTCTTTGAGATGGCTTGAAGTGATGAAAACTGAAATGGATTCCATATATGCAAACCAAGTCTAGACACTTATTGATCCTTATAAGGGTATTATACCTATTGGGTGTATGTAGACGGCGGGGTTTAGCGCGCGCCCAAGTTTATTGCAACCGCGACACTGTTTGAGCTCAAGGCTCTAGGGAACACACTAACCATTGTCACAAAGACATGGCGTGGAGATGAGGAGTCGCCACCCAGGGTAATAACTGG
>CATIWM010339172.1:0-11747 GCA_949671775.1 Mallotus repandus | reverse complement strand
CTTTGAGATCTTGGGATCTTAGCCTCTCCGATATCCACTAGACAATTATAGATTATGAGGCTATATATTTAGTAAGTAAAATGTTATTAAAGAATACATTATTGGTCAAGACAAACTAGCTAGTTCTGATTTCTGAATTTGGTGCTCTGTTTTACTAATATTTAACAATAAAATTAATATTTGCGTAAAAAAAGATGTAGCACAATTTTAAACAGATTTAACTTTAAAATTATTAAATTATGTTATGGTGTGATGTGTTCTACCTAGCATAGTAATTTTCATATATTGTTAAAATATAATATTTATTTTTATTTTAGATTTCTAACGTGCATAAACTGAAGCAAGTAATAAGCTAAAATAATCCATAATTATGCCTAATAATTAGTCCTTTTTTTTATCTACAATATCAGTATTTAAAATCGGGAAAATATTTTTCTCTCTAAATAATATTTTTACATTAAAATTTAATTTTGATCTTTCTAAAATTTTCGGTTAATATTTGGGCCACTTCTTTTTATTAATAGAAAAATCATACAATCTAAACTTTAATGGACTACACAATTAGAACAATCCTCCCTGTAAATTGATAAGGGCAGAAATCAAATTCTGCATCTCTATATGTTTTCAAAAGAATTTTCACTCGGTACAAACATATTTGGGCCACTTTAATACTCCTAATATCCCATTATTGACCACTTTAATTATCTTAATATCCTAACAATTATGAAAATAATCCCAATAATGGTGCTAAGGAAATCATAACACTTAATAATGGTTTTGAGAATTTATCACTGCAGTCTGCTATTTAATGGTTATATTTACGTTGCACCAGCGGCCATCAGATTTTAAATGATTACATCCCTTCGCCCCATACTTCACCGCAAGCAAAAGTAATAGTATAGAGCCATATGATGTTGCCACGTCAACCCCTGACCCTACCATTTACTTGACTGACACTTACGTGGCAACGTAGTGAAGCCTCCTAACTTACCCAAGTCAAAATCAATTTTAAACGGAAAAAAAAAACCGTGAAATAAATTTACGTACATGACGAAACCGTCGGTGATTGCTCCGGCGAGTCATCACTGCATGTTGTTACTGTTATTCACTATGAACCGTGAACGGTACCGTGTTATCACTGTTTTTAAACTACGACGACGTCGTTTTGACTTGATCAGTGTGGAGAATTTGATATTGTTTCACGGGTAGGAGATGGAGACGGAGTAAAGTATGGAGGAGAAGCACAGGGAGTGGAAAACGGCGTCGTGTCAACAACATCAACATCGATGACCACAGCAGCAGAAGCTGAAGCAGTAGCAGTAGCAGCAATGGAGATCTCTTCCAAAGAAACACTCCTGATCATCTTCTTCCTTACTCTCTTTCGCTTACTATTCTCCTCTCTCTCAGCAGAAGACATATCCATCTCCATCTCTTCCTTTTCCTCTTCTCTTATCGTGAACAAAACTCTAGACGGTCCGTACATCGCGTGTCGTTTCAACATTTCTTCGACCTCCGCATCATCCGGCGCCGTTTGGAGTACGGGTGGAGTTTCAGCATTTGCTGTTGCTGCTTCCGCGCGATCAGGTTCGATGCGTGTGGTTTGGTTTTTCCAGCAGAAGAAGTAAAGCAGTTCTTTCGACGGCGTAGTACTATTTGTCCCATTAAACGACGACGTTTCGCTGCTCGAAAGGCCACTGCTGTTGAATCTTCTCCGGCGATATAAAACATAGAGAATCTCGGCCACTAGCACTATCAAAGAGACGGCGAAGATGATCGTAAGAGCTGTGCATATCTTGTTTAAGGTGTTCATGACTGCAGGCAAACAGAAACGAATCAAAAACTAACACAGTTGATGTTCACATGGTAAAAGTGTTAAAACAAGAGAAAAATAAAGCTGTTTTGGTCACTGAAGAAAACAAACAAAAAAGAAAAAGGAAAATGTTGTTTGGTTTCTGGGAAACGTGACAAGAGAAGGAAAGGACAAGAAAAGAATAGAAAAGTAAAAAGGAAGGTGAGTGAGCGGACTGAGAGAGAAATGGTGAGATGACGTGGAGTGCGTGACGTGGACTTGCTTTAATTTAAAATTTAAATTAGTTAGGCGGATGAGATGTTGCTATCTGGTTATGGTAAGCATAAATAAGAAAAAAAAATGACCATATGCTATTTTTAATATTCAAAATATATAAATATATTTTTGTGAGTACCATTATAAATGGGTCTCATATTTATAGTGAAAATGAGAGAAATTGAATTTAAGATCTCTTATTTTACAAGTTAAAATTCTTGCTATTTGAGTTAGGTTTCAAGTTTGATCATCTAATTGAACAGTAAATAATAGAGTAAATGTAAAAAAAATATAAATTATTACCATTAATGTTAAATAAATAAATTTGATATGCATATATAATTTTAAATTTAATTTACTTTCATTAACAGTTTTAAACATCAATTTGAATAATCTGAAATTAATATTTGATATAATTAATAAAATAAAAGTAACCAACAGTTAGCAGAATCAACTGATAAGAATATGTTCTCACTTAAATGATGTCTCAAATTCAAGTCATAGTGTATATAATCACGTTAAATTAGTTGTTTGAAAATTTTTGTCTCTCTTATAATTATGTTCGAATTGAATTGGATTAATTAAAATTTAATAGGCATTAAGTATTTTTGGTGATTAAAAAAATAGAATTATTATAGAGAATAAAATACTAAATATCATATATTAAGTTATGAGTAAATTTTTTTACATAAATACATTATAACTTGAAAGAAAATAAATATTGTATTTCACAAACAGACAGAAAGTTTTATTACATGAAAGAAAATTTGCCATTATTGAATGAAATGCCATAAGATTTCAAGGAATCCATAATTCAAAATAATTATAGACAATGCCAAAATATATCATCTAACATTATCTCTTTGGAATAGGCCGAAGATGCAATAAAGGCCAGGTTAGTGAAAATAAGATGAAATGTTTGCATCTTTAGACAACAAAATAAATAAAAATATTCTTATTTTTCACTTCATCTGCTTAATTTCACTTATTTTTAAAGAAAGAATAAATAAAGAAAATTGAAAATTCTAAGCACTCATTTTACACTTTGAAATTGGAATGAAAATAAAAGAAAATTGCAAATGAAATGAAAAATTTTATACACTATTTAATTTTTTATTAAATTGGAATCAGAACTAAAATTATCAATATATATGTAATATTTATAAAAATATTTTTTATATATTAAAATTAGAATTAAGATTATCTATTATAAAATTATTCATTAATATTTTCTAAAATTATTATTACAAATTTTGAAAATTATTATCAAAATATTTATAATTTTAATAAATAATTTATTAAAATATTCTAAAATTTTTATTAAAATATTTTAATAATTATTTTTATTAATTTATATAGTTTATTTCATAAATTTTAATTATATATTACAATATTAACTTAATTTTCATGAGAATACTAACTCATTCCTTAGGAAAGTAAGGGAAATAATAATTTTTATTTCGATTTTTACTTTTATGTTTTTAAAGGCAAATGGACCTTAAAGCATTTAAAGTTGATTTTTAATATATGTGAATTATATTTTAATTCATTAAAAAAAAAACCATAGTTTACTTTCTCAAACTTTGTGGCCTGGTTTCGTCATGTGCCCGTATCCCATTATTTTTTTTTTCAAAAATCATGTTCCACGTCAACGTTTGCTTGCCATATCATATCCGCATCAGCGCTATCTGCCATGTCATCTTACCCGAGATTTCTGTAATCTAGTGCATGCGGCATTGTCTTGGTTCACAAGAATTGTCATGTAATCCAGATCAATTCAAATGCATAATTTTATTTTGATTTTTTTTTTCTATTCAGAATATATTATATATTTAATAATTAAATTTATAATACATAATTAATTATTTTACATTTAACCATTATTTTAATATGACACGTTATATTATTATTTATGCCAAAATTTAAAATTATGATTTAAGAGTATCTCCAATAAACTCTTTATTTGAACAAAATTTTCTATTTTGAAGAGTCAAATAAAAAAAAAAGATCTCCAATACACTCTCTATATTTTTATTTTAGAATAGAGAGTTGGTTTGACTTTCTACATGTAGAAAGTCAAACTTTAATCTCTACTCTAAAATATTTCAATTTTCTATACAAAATAGTAATTGATATTTATCTATTTATTAAAAAGATTTTTCTCTTTTATCAAATGGTGGGAAAGAATTAAATAAATATTTTTTTTTGTAAAAACAAATAAAGAAAAAAATTAAACATTAATATTTATTGGATAAAATAAAATAAAGATTAAAAATATAAAGAGTCTATTGGAGTTGTACAATTTCACTCTTTATATTTAAAAATTATTTGAGATGTTCTCTACTATACAAAAAATATTTAAAATAAAGAATACTATTAGAGATACTCTAAGATCCAATTACAGGAATAGTATTATAATTAAATTAGTTAAAATACTGGGACTAGTAGTTTATTTTTTAACATTACTAGGGGAGATTATGATGAGAAAGAGTTTTTTAGTGGATTAAGGAGATAGTTAAAGAGAAGATATTAAAGGGGAGCTCCTTCTACACACGAAGAACCAACATCATCACCACCAAGAAAACTCAAAACTCTAACAACAGACAAGAGCTTTTAACAATACTGAACTTAGTTTATTCTGTTTTCAATTTTATTTTTTTGTTAATTTTTTTCAATCGAACTATATTTGTAACCAATTCTTTTGTCATTTCAATAAAATCTCTAACTTTATTTTTGATTACGCATTTTTAATATTTGATGTACCTAATTCACTCACACTTAGTTTAAAACCTAATAGTTTTAGGTCCTTTAATCTATCTCAAAACGTTTAATTAAAAAACCAATGATCTTAGTTGGTGTACCTAAGACATTTAATAGGTTCAAAATTCTCAACAAAAGAGTCAGAGACAAACAGTTATAAATCTGAAAAATTATCTTAGTAAAGTCAAATTCTAGCATATTAATTGTTGGTGGAGACATGATCGAACCTACTCATGAAGAGGATGAAACTGATTTAAAATTTACTCAACGTCTTAATCACTGGGAGAGCAAAAAAATTTTAAAAAATAAGGTGAATCAAAATTGTGCAATTTATGGCAAAGAATATTAGTTGAGATACAGTGGATCCCACAATCTAATTCTTGTTTATCCTAGGGGATCACCTAATCCATGTGCCAACTTCAGTAGTTATTGCCCCATAAAACAATCTTTTGCAACTATAATTTCATTTGTATTGGCACATAGGTTTGTACTGAAAAATAATTATACATACACACACATTATTTAATAAATATAGAAGTTTTATTATTTTTAAATTTAATTTAATAAATTTGTAAAAGGAATAAAATTTTTTCAACATTTTTTTTCATATATAAAGATTCGAGTTGAAATCTTACTTAAACAAAATTTAAACTCCATGCTACTTGAATCAAACATTTGGTGTGTATATATATGTTGAATAATTCAGAAAAATTCATATATCAAACAATTCAAAAAAAATGCCAGTCAAGTATGGTTTAGCCAATCTTTTTATATTTATTGGTGCAAAAATTTAAAAATATATATTGAATATGAAATTTTTGATCCAATGATATTTCTTGAATATAAACACTAATTTATGATATTAATTTTGAAATTTTTTTAAAAATTATTAATTTATTTTAAAGTCGTTCCAAATGAATTTACAAATAAAAAATTTCTTAAATTAATGATAGTTATATTATATATCCATAAAAAAAAATACCCATTAATTAATCTTCAATTTTCCTATAAAAGCAATTACAGATTTTGACAAAATTTAAATACATAATTTATCATTTTCAATTGTAGTGACATATTGATAAATTAATTTCGATAATGATGAGGTTTTGGTAGCTTTTAGCTTAGGAGTTAGGAGAAGTGAAGGGTCGACGTCAAATTAGGTTGAATTTCTCTATAAGCTCGTTTTGTCTCGTGAATGTTACTTTAAATCTTAGTCCATGCCGTTTTCTTGTGGAGACCCTCAACTAACTTTTCTTTTTCTTTTTTCTTTATTTAGAAACAAACCTTGGCACGTAAATTTTTTTTTATCTTCGGTATACCGAGTTCACTGTATTTTTACTAATATGATTCCATTTTGTAGGATCAAAAAAATAATAAAAATTTTTAACAATTAATTTAACGCAATTATATACATCATAACTCGAGCCAAAATATTGCTTAACTGAAAACAATCTTTGACCAACTTATTTCAATAGTTATTGGTAAAATATCTAGAATTTTAGAAAAAACATTGTGTAAATATTTTTTTTTAGGCGTTTTTATTTATATTTGTGTGTCTATATATGTAGTATAAGATAGAATTTGACTTTGTAAATTGTAGGTTAACGAGGAGTTTTCAATTTTTATAAAACACACTACTTATATTTATAATTAGCACTTTGATTTAAAAAAAATACTTGGATTTAAAAGGTAAGTTATGATTAACAACTTTTAAATGAATCGAACATTTAATAAATTTTTGTTTACATGTAATGAATTGTACGATATAAAATAAAATGTAAATATAATTTATCTGTATGAGGAATAATTATTATAAACTTCATCTATATAAAAAATAACAATATCCAAAAAGCACCTTGAAAATCTCAATTTCAAACGAGTTCATATAATAAGTTCAGAAAATAAAAATTAATGGTAGCTAATTAAGAGTAATTTAATTATTTTTTTCATTTTTAGTTATCACAGCAAGTATAAAATAATTTTAATTCTAGTCTCTTGTCCACTTTTATCGGTGGTATAATTTGTCATTATTGTAATAATATATTTCATAAAAAAAGATTAGCTCCCAAAGTCTATAAATTTAATTTGTTTGGCTTCTCATAAATTAAAACAACTATTAGTATACATCTGTTAGAAAAAATAAGAACAAACTGTGTATATTTCTATGTTTTGTACGTGAAAAAATCACTATTCTTTAGAAATTTTGTCCTCACTATTTGGTAATTTTTTTTCAGAATTTATAAAACCAAATAAAAGATAAGATTAATTTAAAATTAATATCTTTCCCCATATATATACAGAAATTCTTGTAGACCTTCCACTGAAGAGACATGAACGAAAATGTTAAATTTTGCAGTTTTAATTTTAGAAAGAAATTGTCAAAAATAATAATAATAATACTAATAATAATATATTTATATATAATATGAGCCTATTACAAGCGCATGGAGCTTAATGCACTTATTATGGTTTACAAGAAATGGACTTATAAGCATGTCAAAAGTTTATTACTTAAGTAATGTGGAATTATACATGTCTCTTCCTTTTTTCATTTCTAACTTTTCCAACAACATCAACGATCATGTATAACAATATTAACATTCATTTTAGTCCAACATTGTTGAACATAAAATATTTGATTTGAATTTTTTTTTATTTTCATTATCGGTATCTAGAATTTATTGAATTATAAGTAATTTAATTTAATTCATGTAGGATTATAAAGACATAAAATTATCCCAACAACTAATTTATAAAGACATAAAATTAAGATTCAAGTCCTAGGGATGTTATCCCTAAGCATTTCAAGTCCTACGGGATCAGCTCCGTTTAGAGATAGAGGATTTAGATTCCCCCTCCCCTCTCCACCTCCTAAAATCGTAATTAAAAAAAAAAACTAATTTAACATAATTGTATACATATTTTAATGAGAAAGTCCTTACCAATTAATTATAATGATGGTTAGTTAATTTGAATTTTTTTAGAATTCTTTGTAAATATACTTAAAAACACATCTCATCAATAAAAAAAATATTATTTTTTTATATTTACACCTGTAACCCAAACAAACAAAAATAATTACACGTATGCACCTCCATTAACGCCAAAAACTATTTCTGCTGCTAATCTACTAGCCAAACCAAAACCATGACCTCTCTCGCAAGCTTTCTCTCACCGCCTCTGTGCTTTCCCCTTCACCACCACTACTTCAACCACCGTCAGAAGGAATTGGTTGCGTGGCACTCAAATGCGTTTCTCCCTTGATTTTGTTGTGTTTTGCGTGATTAGTTTTGGGATTTTGTTGTGTTTTGATTTCCTTGAAATATAGATTTAGAAAATTAAGTAGTTAAATAGAATGAGTTTAATAATGCGTTTTAAGGATCTGCTATTGGGTTGCTGCATATGAACAAGTTTTGTCGTTTCGCAAGCTTAAGCCCTGATTTGTACACTTTTGCACCTAATGGAATGGAGCACTGCAGCCCGTGTAGCCACCACATTATGTACAGTTGAATCACAATTGAATACGTTTATTTTGATAGATTATAATTAAAATTGTTGATAGATGGTCCTGGCTAACGCTTTTGTTTTTTAGCTTATTTTGAGTTTTATTCTTTGTTCTCCAATGCATAAATTAGTGTAAGTGTGAAATACCCTTTTTTTTTCATAATTGTTGTTTTGAAGATCAGAAGGTGGATTAGCTATCTTCTATTTATTTTTATTTTTTTTAAATGTGGTTACAATTTGTGGGTTTTCATCATTAATTTATCATTTTTTTAAATTAAAATAAGTTTTTTGGCCTTTTCCCTTATATAATATTTACTTTTTATATTTTAAAAATTCTATAAAAATATTCTTGTGAGGAATAATTGCGTCATTAATTACATAATAGATTATAAATTTTCTCTTCACTAATATTAATAATAATATAGGGTGGAGATTTTTGCACTCCATTTTTTTTAGAATTATAAATTACATAATTATTTTTTTGTTGAAAATTTTTATTCTTTTATTAATTATAATTACTAAACTACCATTTTTTTTATTTTTCTTCCAAATTTATTTTTTAATATTTAACATTTTTAAACTACTTGTAATTGATTTTTTTTGTGTTAATAAAATTTAATATAGTCAATTATTTTTTTTATAAGTACTCTTTAACTTTGAACTTATTTTGATTATAAAATTTGCACTAATTATAGTAAATAACAAGTCTTTTATTTTTTATGAAGAGGTTTTTTAAATATCATGTGCACATAATTTTATTTTTTATTTTTATCATCATTTTTGAAAAAAATAATTTAATAATCAAATTATGTGATTAAAAAAAATTATTATAAAAATTCAACAATAATTCATCATATAAAAAGTATTCATAAATTCAGTAAATAGAGATAAAATCAATTTACATGTAATTTAGATCAAATATATCCCAACAAATACTCTAATTAAATTATACTTTGAAAAATCTATTTGATAAAAAAATATAGCACTTACTTTTGTAGTATTAATATGTTATAACACTTGTCTTAAAAATTAAAATTACAACAATTTTTTATATGATGAATTTTTATAATATTTGTTTTTAATCATATAATTTGATTTTTATATTATTTTAAAAAAATTATGATAAGATAAATAAAAATAAAATAATGTGCATATGATATTAAAAAACTGTTCATAAAAGTAAAAATTAAAATCTGTTCATAAAAAGTGAAAAAAAGATTGTTATTTTTTTTTTATAATTGGTGCAAGTTTTATAATTGTCTAAATAAATTAAAAGGTAAATAGTGCTTATAAAAAAAATTGACTATACTAAGTTTTTTAATGAAAAAAAAATGATGTAAGTTCACATACAAGTAGTTTTATAATTTTAAACATTAAATAGTAGATTTAGATAAAAAAAAATTAAAAATGTTATAGTTTAAGAATAGTATTTAATGAAAAAATAAATATTCTAAACAAAGAATAATTATGTAGCATGAAATTCCAAAAAATAAAAGAAAGAGTGCAGACATAAATGAGTGAAGTGCAAAAATCCCCACTCTAATATAATTCCATGAAAAAATAAATAAGATTTTCATCGACCTCAAAGAATACCCAAAATTTTTAAACATGGTTTTGTCAATTTAGAATACTTTCCATATATTTTATATTTTTGATATAATATCCTCATTACAATTACCATTAAAAATCGACTTCTCATACAACGTATATTTGCAAGAATGGAATAAATACAAATCTTTATTCATTACAATGGAGAATTGAGTGACAATTTCATTTTCAAAAATATTAAAATGATCATAATACAAATTCTTAAGATTGAAACTTGGAATATTTTTCATTTATTTTTTGTTTACTTTTTGTTTGCTTTTGGTTTATTTTTTGTATATAAAACAATTTCTTAAAACTTTTATTTAGCTTCATGATCAGTGTTAAACAATCCCATTATATTTTCCCAACTATTTATATATCCAATGATATTTATTTTTTAATAAAAATAATGTAATATAACTGGAAGACAAGTATAAAGTGTTTTTTTTTTTCAAAAATTTATTTGATATTTTACTTTCATTTAATTTCAAATATTTTTCGTTTATATTATATAAATGAAACAATTCATATACATAATCAAAATTATCTTCTTAAATTTATAAAGAATTTCTAAAAATTCCCTCTCTTAAATAAAATAATATTGTATATATTCAAACAATAAAATTCATAATCACACACACACAAAAATCTCTTAAAAATACAAATATATGAACAATAAATATATTACAGTAGACAATGAGTATATTTTTGGTAGAATAATGGTTTCCAATACAATTCAAAACATCAAAACAAACAAAAAATATGATCATAACCTTTAATTTAAACAAAAAAATTTTGATTATTCTTGTTATTGTTTTGTAAAATTAACGTTTACTTGAACTAAAATAAGACACAGTATGTGACATTAATTTTTCATTTGATCTAAAAGGAAATGGTTATTTTATTGTGTATGTAATCCCTTAATATTTAAACCATTTGACCTATTTACTAATAAAAAAACTTATTATATGCATGTGAATTTTATTCAAATTTCCTCCTCAAAAATATGAATTTAATTTTTAAAAATAACACTTAAAAAATAAAAATTATTTTTTGAATGCATCAAGTAATTAATATGAAGGGTGTATCTTTAATATTTTATGGAAACAAATTATTTAGCTTCATAAAGAATATTGAACACTCTCGTTATATTTTTCTAACTATTTATATATTCCATGATATATATTCTGAATAAAAATAATATATTAAGCACTAAGTATCTCTTGTTTTTTCAAAAATGTGTTTGATATTTTAGTTTCATTCAATTTTTATTATTTTTTATTTATTTTTTAGTTTACAGAATATATATGAAACAATTCATATACATAATCAAATTCATCTTCTTAAATATATATAAAATTTTACAAACTATTTCTGTTTAATATAATATATACTGTATATATAAACAACAAAATTCATAATTATACACAACAAAATTTTAAAAAAAAAATACAAATATATGAACACGAAATATATTATAATATACAACGAGTATACTTTTGGTTTATTTTCGATTTCCAATGCACATCAAAACATACAAAAATCTGATTATAACCTTTAATTTAAACAAAAATCTGATCATGAACCGATATTTTAGTCCATATAATTTCTGCTAAATTATCCTTTAATTTTTTTCTAATTTTAAATATTAATTGAAGTGTTTCACATAAGGAAAAAATATATAAAATGATTGATATAGTTTATGTTCAAAACATTTCTATCCAATGAAATGCATGAGAAGAGGCCCACAATTAAATTAAAAGCATATTACACAACCGATAACCAATTGATATACCATGAAACTGTATCTATATTGTAATGTGAACCACAC
>CATIWM010339128.1:0-26140 GCA_949671775.1 Mallotus repandus | reverse complement strand
GTATTGATTCCCCTCAGAAGATGATCACCATTAATGAAAGCCTGTGGCTTTGGTTGTGTTTGTCTGTGATTTTGATTTATTTGGATCTGATTCACGGCTAAAACTTGAAAAAAAGTACGTAAAAGAAAAGTGGGTGTTTTGGTTGACGACTAAAAATCAGAAAGAGATGGAGAGAAAAGAAAAGTGAAAAACCCTAGCCTCCAAAAAAACCTCCTCCCTATGTGAAAGAAAATCACGTATTTATAAAGACACCATCCTGTAACCCTAAATTGGTTACAGGATAAAAATTAAATAAATTATTTTATTATTTATCTAAATAAATAAATAAATATTATCTAAACATTTATCTAATAAAATAAAAATACTTATCAAAAGCCTAATTAAAATCTAATAATAAATAATAAATAAAAAAATTGAAAAAAAAAATGGTTCTGTTCAATTTCCGACCGGAAGTACAGATTTCCGGTCAGAAATCTATATTTCCGATCGGAAATCTGAAAAAAAAAAAAAAAAAAAAGCAATTGAAATACTAATGTGACCCATTCATCATTTTATCTTTTTTTTTTGTTTTTTTTTTTTGTTTTTGTTTGTTTTTTTTTTTTTGGAAAATTTAAATTTTTTTTAAAAAAAAATCTATTTTAAATATAAAAAAATTAATAATAATAATAATTAAAATAAAAATAATATTTTCTAAAAATAATTTACAATTTAATTTAAAACCAATAAATCAAATCCAATAAATCTAATTTCACAGTCTATTTTCATCATCGGGTCTTCTGTCGCATCCATGCTATAGTTATCCCGAAATTGGGTGCTTACACGCAGGCTGTATTTTTTTAATGAAATTATTTTTTGTATAGAATTGCCCCTACTTACATGGGGACAATTCTTTTTTATCTTATTTTTTTTATAATTTTACACGGGACCTACTATTTTTTTATTGGCTGCTTGAAGAATCATTTTCCTTTGTTTATTTATAAACTTTTTCTTATTTCTTCTTACCGTTTCTCAATTAGCTCATCTCTCCTTTCTCTCTCTCTCTCTCTCTCTCTATATATATATATATATATATATATATATATATATAATTGATGATTTGAGACATTAATTACAGGGAAGTGAAGATGGCTGATTCTTTGACTCCGATTCTCGAATGCCCTGTATCATTCTAATAACTTCATCCATTATGGGACGCATGTATGCCAATTTAGCTACATAGGCCAATGCAATATGAAGCATCTACACCATCTCCTCTTTGATATTTTGGTACTGTTGTGAAATTTGGATTAATTTCCACCAATAATAATTTCACCTTGAGAACTATTGCACATGTGACTAGAGTGAAAACGATTGTACTAGAAATTACCCCAAGGTAGATTCCCAGGAAAGAGTGGTGGGGTCACGATGCCTCCTTAAAAACCACCCTCCTTAGACAAAATCTATCAAGACAAGTAATTTTAATAGCACAATAACTAACAACAACTATACCCGACAATAGCTATTAATAGACATAAAAAAGAACACCACTACTAAAATAATATTTCACTAATTAAGGAAATATCACAAAAGAGAGAGAAAAAGATTAATTGCCAATATATGAGAGAGGGCAACTTTGGGATGATTAATTAAGGGAGGGAAGAAGTCTATTTATAACCAAAAACTTTCCCCTCCTCTTAATAACTAAGCAATGTGGGATTGGCAATTTTGCCAAAAAAACCAACAGGTACTTCATTAGCTCAACATCAAATACCTCAGTAATTCATTCCTCTCTCACCATAGATTACACCGATCTTGGGAGATCAGCCACATCATCGTGCCCCTGAGCTCGAAACGGGGCTTTCTTTGTCAACATTTCAAAAAGTACAATTCCAAAACTGTAAACATCACACTGCTGGCTAATCTTTTTTATTTTGATCACTTCAGGAGCTCGGTATCCAATGGTTTGAGATATAGATGCAAGGAAGTTCATCAGGGAAGTCAGACCAACATCTAATATGCAACCATAAAGATCAGGAGTAAGGAGGATATTGGAGGCCTTGATGCTACCATGGACAAATTTAACACCACCTTTAGAATGAATGTGGGCAATGCCTATGGCAGCTCCAAGGCAGATCTTGATTCTTGCATCCTAATCCACTGCATTTCTTCATGTTCCCCTATTACCTATTATTTGCACACACATATTTATCACATTTGTGGCACAACTGCTGGATGACCAGGAACAAAATTGCATATACAGTCAATGCACATTTAACAGAACTAGAAACAACTTCTAAACTAACTGATTAAAGTGCAAAACCATCTCTCCTTTTTTCAGGGATGCCAACTTATAAATTATATAGAGCTGCTCGAACAAAGATTATAGCATAAAAGGCAAAACATGCTCTGCCATAGATACTATTCCAGATGTCTAACAGGTGAAGCAGGAAATTAACACAAAAATAACAGAATTTGTTGATTATAATTGAGTTGAAAAAAAAGGCATACCATGCAAGAGTGTAGAGAAGTTGCCGGTTGGCATGTAATTATACACTAAAAGCCTCTCATCCTTGGAGTACTAATAAGCACGGAGTGGCACAACATTTGGTTTCCTTCCTACTCTTCTAACAACCTCCATCTGCTGCTCAAACTCCTTTCCAACTGTAACTTCCTTCAACCTTTTCACCACCACTGTCAACCCATCTTCCAAAACTGCCTTGTAAGATGTTCTATAGCTTCCTTTGTCAAGAACTTCAGCTGAAGCCCTCAACAAGTCCTTAAGATCAAAGTTGTAAGAAGAGCCTTTAAAGAAGAACAATTTGTTCTACTCAGCCTCCTGCACACTGCTTCCAAAATCTTTAAGCTTCTCACTCTCATCTTTTCCTTTCAACAGTGCTAAGTCCCCTCTAATGCTAAAGCCAAGCCAAAATGAAAAAAGTAGAGAGTAGTTACTACACTGTTAGACGTGGAGCCAAAGGAAAGGCCAGAAGCCAAGGCACATCCCACCATGGTAACTAGAGTTATCCCATAAACTTTCTTCCTATCGAGCTTATCGCCAAGCCACCCAAAGAAGAGTTGGCCAACCAGAGTTCCACATAAAGCAACTCCTGTTATTGCATTGTTGATATTTTTAGGAAGTTTACCGGGCTTACCGATATGGTCATAGTAATATCGGCAGCCAAGGAGCTTGTGACGGCGGTGATGTAGAACATATCATAAAGCATCGATAAAGAATCCTATACCAACAATGACGATCGCCTTGAAATGGTAGAGTTGGGTCTTAGCACTGTCAAGTGTGGATAAGATGGCTTTGTGATGCGGATAGAGTCATAGAAGAGCAAGCAATTCGATTCCTGGAAAACTACCAAAAATTGTAGCAGTGGCAGTTTCGTAAATAACTATAACTTTGGATTTTTGGATTTTGGTGATTTCAAAGGCCAGTTTAATTGGAAACGGATCAAAGATCAGGAGTCACTAGCTTTGCTTGTGAGGCCCATTGTTTTTAGTGCAAATTCTATCGTTTAAGCCTTTAAAAAGGCAAATTGATGTTTTAATTGTTTAGAAAGTCTTATTTCCTAGTTTGTTTAGGTTTAAACTCTTATTTTCTAGTTTGTTTAGGATTTGTTTTAGTGTTTTCTATTTAAGAGTTATTTTTTTGGCTTTTGTACATCAGATTATTAATAGAATTCGATTTTTCTTTAAATTTTCCAAAATTCTCTGAATTTTGATGCTTATACCTGAATTCGAGAATTGCAGGTTGTAGAAGATTAGCGATTAGTAGTCGTGCACGATTCAAAAATCATTAATAGTTATCTTACATTCGTCCGCTACGTCACTTTGGTTCCATCGCCATTTCTGAATCTGAAATAGTACTCTTTCTCAGTGGTGCAAAGGGAGAGGAAATCCATGATATAGTAGAGGAAGATGTTGTCTTGGTTAACGAATTGGAATGTTTCTTTTGGTGCACAAGAAATTCCTATTGTGAGTAACGAATTGCTCAAGAATGCCATTAAAATCAAGAGTGTGTGATGAATTTGATATCCACCTGAAGCAAGAGACATGGAGGAATATATGAGAAGATTGCCTTGGCCGTTTCTTTTTTCTTTTTCTTTTTCTAAGGCATATGCTACATTGGCTGATCTGTTTCCTGCCATGGTTTCCTCATTTGCAAATATAGACAACCATTTTGGCCTTAACTCCTAAGCTCTTTCCTTCAATTTAACTTCATTTTGGATTGATAGATGTGATGTTGTTTCTTTTAAGTCAGTGATTTCTACTATTAGAGATTGGATATTCTTTTTAATCTTTGGAGAATATGCTAATGCTAGTTATCAATTAAAATGAATCCTATAGTTTTCATCATAAACATATCACTTATCCTTCTAATTATGTCTGTCAAAGCTATTGGAGATCAATTACATCATGTGCAAGCCTACACGTAAATACAACCAAGTGTTAAACTTCAAGGATAGAGAAACCAATGATTGTTATATTTGTGTCTATGTGCGTGTGATAATGCTAAGTCTTCTGCTACACGATCTCAAACATATTGAGTTCTCTCTCTCCGATCATCTTGCCTAGCATTTGGAGTTTCACCTTCATCAGGTCAGGTTGTTAAATATGTACATATACACAAACATTCTATAATAAAGATATACATGTAGAGAGGCAGCTTATTTAATTTCCTAATTATGGTCTGTCATTATTATTATAACTTTGTACTTGGTAGCAATGTACGAATGGCTGCATAAGGTTAAGGAAAAACATCACACATCAGAAAGTATCTAATATGTCAATCACAAGAAAAGAAAGAAAAGAAACTTATAAGAATTTCATGAAGATGGCTGATTCTTTGACTTTGATTCTCAAATGCCCTCTATCATTCTAATAACTTCATTAATTATAGGACGCATGTCTGCCAGTTTAGCTACACAAGCCATTGCAATCTGAAGCATCTGCACCATCTCCTCTTTGATGTTTTAGTACTTCATTAGCTCAACATCAAATACCTCAGTAGTCCATTCCTCTCTCACCATGGAGATCAGCCACATCATCGTGCCCTTAAGCTCGAAGCGGGGCTTTCCCTGTCAACATTTCAAAAAGTACAACTCTAAAATTGTAAACATCAGACTTATGGCTAATCTTTATTATTTTGATCACTTTAGGAGCTCAGTATCCAATGGTTTGAGATATAGATGCAGGGAAGTTCATCAGTGAAGGCAGACCAACATCTAATATGCAACCATTAAGATCAGGAATAAGGAGGATATTGGAGGCCTTGATGTTACCATGGATAAATTTAACACCACTACCTTCAGAATGAATGTGGGCAATGCCCATGGTAGCTCCAAGGCAGATCCTTAGTCTTGCATCCCAATTCACTGCATTTCTTCATGTTCCCCTGTTACCTATTATTTGCACACACATATTTATCACATTTGTGGTACAACTGCTATATGACCAAGAACAAAATTACATATATAGTGGATGCACATTTAATAGAACTAGAAACAACTTCTAAACTAATTGATTAAAGTGCAAAACCATATCTTTTTTTTAGGGATGCCAACTTATAAGTTATATAGAGCTGCTCGGACAAAGATCATAGCATAAAAGGCAAAACATGCTCTGCCACAGATAATATTCCAAATGTCTAACAGGTGAAGTAGGAAATTAACACAAAAATAATAGAATTTGTTGATCATAATTGAGTTGAAAAAGAAAAGGCATACCATGCAAGAGTGCAGATAAGCTACCGGTTAGCATGTAGTTGTACACTAAAAGCCTCTCATCCTTGGAGTAGTAATAAGCATGGAGTGGCACAACATTTGGATGCCTTCCTACTCTCCCAACAACCTCCATCTACTGCTCAAACTCCTTTCGAGCTGTGACTTCCTTCAACCTTTTCACCACCACTGTCGTCCCATCTTCCAAAACTGCTTTGTAGGTTGTTCCATAGCTTCCTTTGCCGAGAACTTCAACTGAAGCCCTCAATAAATCCTTAAGATCAAAGTTATAAGAAGAGCCTTCAAAGAAAAACAATTTATTCTTCTCAGCCTTCTACACACCACTTCCAAAATCCTTAAGCTTCTCACTCTCAGCTTTGATAAGACTGTGACACTTTTGCTGTCACAATAGTAAACATATTTTGTTATTTTTGTTTTAGTTAAAATGTAATCATAGATATGTAAAATATTGAGTTGAATGTAAGGGAACATAGTTAGATAATTCTAAAAAGATATGTAAGTTGTGGTGAAGCTTAAAATCAGCTCATTGTTAGGTAACTAATCTGCAGTAGTTGGTATAGCAATTAGTTCCTTTTCGTAACTCTATACATGTAGATATTCAATAATGAAAAATGTGTGTGTTTTGCCTCATTCTTGCTTGTTCTTTCTACTCTTAGAACTTTTCAAAGCTTTCAAATGGTATTAGAGCTTCGAAGTTCTCAGAGGGCTTGTATGAAAGAGAAAAAACCACCAAGCTTTCCTTCACTTAAAAAAAATTGAGAGATCAGTCATGGCTTTAAGCAATATTACATCACCTTCAATTCCAGTTTTTTTTGAAGAAAATTATGTTGTTTGGGCTATAAAAATGAAGACATATTTAAGGGGTCTTGATCTATGGGAAGTTGTAGAAATAGGTAGAGACCCTCCACCACTTAGAGCCAATCCTACAATAGCACATATGAAGCACCATGCCGAAGAGTCAACAAAGAGATTCAAGGCCTTATCATGTCTGCAAGCAGCAGTGTTTGAGGCTAATTTTGACAGAATTATAGCCTATGAGTCTCCTAAAGAAACCTGGGACAAACTCAAGGAGGAGTTTCAAGGCAGTCACAAAATAAGGTAACAAAGTTTGAGTAAATGGCTGAATGGCTCTCTTTTTTATGATGTTTCATTTAAATAAAAATAGCTGGACAACCTATTTTAGACAAGCATATATCAACAGCTATTGCCCAATTTTCTGCTAATCTAATTTAGGTAAGAATATATGTATACAGCTAATACATAAATTATGGCACAATTATGGTAAATATGATTTATCATAATCTCAACCATAATTTCTGCCATAATCTACGCACATTGATAGACCATAATCTTTGCCATTTAGTCCATAATCTCTGCCATTGATCAACCATAATTTTTGCCATAATATTTTTAATAGTCCACAATCTCTGCCATTCAGTCCACAATTTCTGCCATTGACATCCCCCCTCAAATTGATGTTGGAGTAACAAGAAAATAGTGTCATGGTTGTGAGAGAGCTTTGGTAAATACATCAGCAGTCTAAAGATCAGTGGTTATGTAAGGTAGAGAGATCATATGGGCGTCATATACTTCACGAATATAGTGACAATCCACTTCTACGTGCTTGGTGCGCTCATGAAACACTGGATTAGCAGCAATTTGGATAGCACTAGTGTTATTTGCATGAAGCGGAGTAGGCTCAATTTGAGGAAACCCAAGCTTACCCAACAGTCCTCGAAGCCAAACAATCTCAAAACATGCATAGGACATAGCACAATACTCAGACTCAGTGGAGGATTTAGACACCCGATCTTGCTTCTTGCTTTTCCAAGAGATGAGGGCATTGCCAATGAACATGTACCAACCGGTAATGGAACATCGAGTATCAGAACAACCACCCAAGTTAGCGTCACTATATGCAACCAAGTGAATGGCAGAATCTATAGGAAAGAAAATACCTCGGTTAGAAGTGCGCTGCAAATAGCCAACAATGTGACGAACAATAGCTAAGTGGAGGTGTCGAGGTGCCTGCATAAATTGACTAACTTGTTGGAAAGCAAATGAAATATCAGGCCGAGTAATAGTTAAATATTTCAAGCTCCCCAATAATTGTCTATATAAGGAGGGATCAGACGGGAAATCACCCTCATCACGACAATATTTAACATTCACTTCTAAAGGGGTATCAACAGACCGACCATCTTGAAGACCAGCCAAAGTGATTATCTCCAGAACGTATTTATGTTGATGTAAGAAAATACTTGCTGAGATAGAGTTCACTTCAAGGCCTAAAAAATAGCTTAAAGGACCTAGGTCCTTCATATGAAAAAAACTTTGAAGGTGCTGCAGAAGATGAGAAATCAATTCAGAGACAGTCGCAGTAATAATGATGTCATCAACATATACTAGGAGAAAAATGATTCCCTTAGTAGTCTTGCAAAGAAACAAAGAGGAATCATACTGACTCTGGACAAAAGAGAAGTTAATAAGTGTGGATTGAAACTTATCAAACCAAGCAAGCGGGGCCTGTTTCAAACCATAGAGTGACCGTTTCAGCTTAAAAACATCAGAAGAGGGTGTAGAAAATAACCCTGGTGGTGGAGTTAGATAAATCTTTTCCTTAAGATCCCCATGTAAAAAAAGAATTCTTAACATCCATCTATCGCAATGACCAGCCCTTGGAAGTAGTAATAGCCAGGACAAGTCGCACCATTGTCATTTTTGCCACGGGTGCAAATGTCTCATCATAATCAACTCCATACTCTTATCGATTTCCTAGTGCCACCAACCTAGCTTTATATCGATCAAGTGAGCCATTAGCTCACAAATTAATGGAATATACCCATTTATAACCAATGGGTTTATCACCAATAGGACAGGGAACAATATTCCAAGTATGGTTCTCTTGAAGAGCTTGAAGTTTTTCTTGCGTAGCTTTCTTCCAACATACATGTTAGCTTGCTTGAGAATAAGAGGTAGGAACTGTAGTATCAACTAAAATAACAAAAAAACTATACCTATAAGGAGGATAAATGATACGATAAGATCTTCAAAAAGCCACTGTAGTAGGTACTGGATCAGGGTCGGGAAGGATTTGTGATAATGGGGGTTATCGTCGCTGATAGACAAAACTAGGTTTAAAATGCTTAATAGATGGAGAGATATCATCAAAGCTAGGAAGAAAAACACCGTTTGAAGAGAAAATATGCTGCTGAAAATAATACTCATGTTTAAAGAAAACCACATTTCTAGATATACATAGTCTATTAGTGGTAGAATCATAACATAGAAACCCTTTGTAAGTAGTGTTATACCCCATAAAGGCACACCTTACCGATTGAGCTGTAAGCTTGTGGTGCTCATAAGAAGGCAAGTGAACAAAGCATACACATCCAAATGTGTGTAGCATATGATAATTAGCCTGTATACCAAAATATGAAAGTAAGGAGAATCAAAATTCAATTATTGAGAAGGTAGACGATTAATCAAATAGACTGCAATGGATAGGGCTTCCACCCAAAATCTAGGCAGAACTGAAGCCTCTAAGAGTAATGTGCGAACCATATCCAACAAGTGACAATTTTTCGTTCAGCTACCCCATTTTGTTGAGGGGTATAAGGACATGATCGTTGAGATATAATACCTTTCTGTTGCAAAAAGGCTTGGAAATCATGTGACATATATTCGCCACCATTATCAGACCATAAAATCTTAATATAGGTGGAAAATTGAGTCTCAATATAAGCCACAAAACTTTTGAATACAGTGAACACCTCAGTTTTGGTATGCAAAAAATATATCCATGTGAAACGGCTATGGTCATCAATAAATGTCACGAAATACTTATACTGCACATGTGAAATGATAGGAGTGATACCCTAAACATCGCTATGTATAATCTCAAAACATGTATTAGCACGACCACCATAAGTAGGAAAAGGTAACACTTTACTCTTTCCTAGTTTACAAGTAGAGCAATCAACAGATAAACAATTAGCAGAACACTGATTTTTGTTGCCAAGAAAACCATGCTTCATCAAATGAGACAAAATCACATTATTTGGATGACCCAAACGTCTATGCCAAATATCAGCCTTATTTTCAATAATAATAGAAGCCAAAGACAAAGTTCTAAGAATAGTAAATTGTAATGGAAATAATGTACCCACTTTAGGTCCCCTCGCGATCACCTTCCCCGACACCTGATCCTGCACATGACAACCATCACGAGAGAATTGTACATCATGATTATTATCCACCAACTGACCAACGAAAATTAAACTAGTAGATAATCCAGGAGAGACAAATACATGACGAAAAGAAGGTCCAATATCACCAATGGTTGTACTTGGAAGATTACTTCCATTAGCAATATGAATATTTTGTTTACCAATATACTTCTAAAGATTATGCATCGAATCAGGTGATCCAGTTATATGATTGGATGCTCCAGAGTCAACAAATCAAAGAGAAGAAACAATCTTACCTTGACCAGGAAGTCCAAGATTAGAGAATGATGAGAGAATCATTGTTGAACCATTTTGGAGTAACAAAAGATTGATTAGTGCCAGCAATAGTAGTAGGATCTAAGATAGCAGCTTGAAATGCTTTGGCTTGTCGATTTTTCTGGGCGTGTAGGACATTCTTTAATAATGTGTCCATTCTGCTTATAGTAATTGCAAAATTTCTTACCATAATTGTGAGCAATATGCCCAAACTCCTTGCAACTATAGCACTGCATTTGTCCCTTTCCTCGGTTCTTCCTTTGAGCAACATAAGCAATATTAACAATCTTAGATGTCTCCTTAGACAAACCTAGAGCAACTTGTGTAGTCATTCTTTGTTCTTCTTGCAATAATTCACCAAGATATATATCCAAAGAAGGAACATAATTTCTATTTAGTAATCCGGTCCGAGCAACTTCAAATTCTGGTCTCAGTTTTATCAATAACTGATCACGCCTACTATCTTCATGAACCGCCTGAAGGGTGGCTAAAGCCTCTTTGGGTACCTTTGAATAAATAATACCATAATATTTGCTCCATAGATTAATAAATCCAGAATAACACTGCTCAATAGAGAGATTACCTTGACTGAAGTTACCAATCTCAAGTTCTAGTTGAAAACGTCTCGCTGTATTATCTTGATGGTATATGCGTTGTAGATAATCCTACATCTCCTTAGTTGTGCTAAAGGAGCGCAAATTGTTCACCATATGAGCTTTAATATAACCTAAAATCCAAGAGATAATTCGAGCATCCTTTGCCTCCCATTGACTACATTTTGTACCTTCTTTAAGAACAGGGGAAGACCCGTCAATATGACTCCAAAGCTCCTTCCCTTTCAAAAACATTTTAAACTGAAATTCCCATGTTGCATAGTTATTTCCTGTAAATTTGATAGCCAAAGTCTTTGTAGACATTCTTCTTAGAAAAATAAAATCTCAAAGCCAAAATTGTTGATTACAATTTAATCAACCCAAAAAAATGAGAGCAGACCAGAAACTTTAAAAGACAAAAAGCAAAAGAAATTTGATAGAAATTCAAAGATTCAGCTATGAATTTCAGAACTAGGCTCTGATACCATAACAAAGTTTGAGTAAATGGCTGAATGCCTCTCTCTTTGATGATGTTTCCTTTAGATAGAAGTAGTTGTACAACCTATTTTAGACAAGTATATATCTACAGCTATTAACCAATTTTCTACTAATTTAATTTAGGTAAGAATATATGTATAGAACTAATACACAAATTATGGCATAGATTATGGTAAATCTAATTTATCATAATCTCAGCCATAATTTCTACCATAATCTACACATATTGACATTCTACAATCTCTGCCATTTAGTCCACAATATTTACCATTGATCAACCATAATTTTTGCCACAATCTTTTCAATTAATAGTCCACAATCTCTGCCATTCAATCCATAATTTCTGCCATTGATACAAGGCAAATGCAAGTCTTGAATCTTAGAAGGAAATTTGAGCTTCTCAGGATGGAAAGACTCTGAGACAGTTAAAGATTATACTGATAGACTCTTAAGAGGGTGAATAAAATCAAGCTATTGGGTGAAGAATTGACTAATAAAAGAGTGGTAGAGAAAGTTTTAATGAGCTTACCTGAAAGATTTGAGGCAAAGATCTCGTCTCTTAAGGACTCATGAGATCTCAATCAAATCACCCTACCAAAATTGGTGAATGCCTTGCAAGCACAAGAGCATAAGAGATCAATAGGGCAAGAGGAAGCTAGAGAAGAAGCTCAATCAAAAGGGTAAAGCTCAATCCACCAGTGGAGAGAAGAGGCAAAATGTTACAAAAAAAGATAAAGATAAGAAAGAATTTTAAGAGAACAGAGCTGGAGGCAGAAGAGGAAGGTACAAGCCATGTCCTCATTACAACAAGAAGGGACATTCACCAAATTGGTATTGGTACCAGCCTAGTGTCCAGTGCAGAATTTGCAAGCAATTTGGACATATTGACAAAGTGTGTAAGAGCCAAAGTGATCAGTAGGCACAACAAGCACAATTCGCTAAAAGTGGTCAACAACAACTGCAAGATGAGCACTTGTTTATTGCAATTTTCTATGCAATAAGCAATAACCATGAAGCTTGGCTTATTAACAGTGGGTGTTCAAATCATATGACATCTGATGCATACATCTTTGTTGACATGGACAGAAGTTTCCTCTCCAAAGTGAAAGTGGGAAACGGAGAATTTTTGGAAGTCAAGGGTAAAGGCACAGTTGTTGTCAACACTCAAAAAGGTACAAAAATAATTTCAGATGTTTTGTAGGTACTAAAAATTAGTCAAAGTCTTCTTAGTGTCCTCAAATGCTTGAGAAGCATTACGTTTTTGCACTTTAAAGACAATGTTTACAAAATTATTGACCCAACTGGTGCTGATTTATTTACTGTCAAAATGAAAAATAGATGCTTTTCGATAGATTGGAAGCAAACTGAAATGCAAGCTTTAGTTGTTTTAGAAAGATTAGGCCAGTTTAATTATGGTGCCTTAAAATACATGCATGATAAAGGTCTTGCAAAAGATGTGCTTGTTGTTCATGACCACAAAAGTGTGTGCAGTGTTCGTTAATTTGGAAAGCAAAAGAAACTACCATTTCCTATAAATTAAGCATGAAGGGCATCTGATAAGCTACAATTGATCCATATTGATATGTTTGGACCAATGAAGACACCCTTACTAAATGGTAGCAAATATTTCTTGTTGTTTATTGATGACTACACTAGAATATGGTAGGTGTTTTTTCTAAAACAAAAATTTGAAGTATTTGGTAAGTTCCAAAAATTCAAATCACTTGTTGAAAACCAATGTGGGGGAAAAATTAAAGTCCTCAGGTCTGACAATGGAAGTGAATACACTTTATTGCCATTTAGAAAATACCTTCAATATGCAAGAATTCATCATTAACTTACTGTCACTTATACTCTATAACAAAACTGAGTATGGGAACGAAAGAATAGGTCTATCATGGATATGGCTAGATGTTTATTGTTTGAAAAAGCTCTTCCAAAGCACTTATGGGTTGAGGCAGTCAATACCTCAGTTTATCTTCTCAATATGCTTCCAACAAAAGCCTTGGCTGGTAAAACTCCATTTGAAGCTTGGTTCAGAGTTAAGCCTTCGGTAGCTCATCTTAGAGTCTTTAGATGTGTATGCTACACTCATGTACCTGAGGCTAAAAGAGATAAATTGAAGCAAAGAGCTTCAAATGGTGTGTTCTTTGGTTAAAGTAGCAATAGTAAAGCTTATAGAGTGTTTGATTTACAGACACAAAAAATTATTATAGCTAGAGATGTGAAGTTCAACGAAGATGGGTCTTAAAATTGGAGCAAGCAAGTTGTAGACCCTAACAAAAAGCATTTAATTGAAGGGATTCCTCTTCAAGAACAAGATGAAATAAAAGCAGGAGCTAAATCAAAAAGTGACTTGGAAGATGCAGTCAGAGGCACAAGATAATTAACTGAAATTTATGAAAGATGCAATGTTGTCTCCTTGATGGAACCTGCCACTTATGAAGAAGCAACAATTTCACATGGATGGATGAATGCAATGTAGGAGGAGTTGTGCATGATCAACAAAAATGAGATCAGGAAATTGGTTGACAGACCTAAAAATAAAAATATGATTGGCTTGAAATAGGTTTTTAGAACCAAAATGAATGCAGATGGTTTTGTAAATGAACTAAAGGCATGACTAGTTGTGAAAGGCTACTCACAATAAGCAGGAGTTGATTTTTTAGAAACTTTTTCTCCAGTGGCAAGGTTTGGTACTATTAGACTTCTTTTGGCACTTGCAGCTCAAAATTATTGAAAGGTATTCCAACTAGACATCAAGTCAGCTTTCCTAAATGGTTACTTGAATGAGGAAATTTATGTTGAGCAGCCTGAAGGGTTCATTGTCAAAGGCCAAGAAGATAAAGTCTATTTGATCAAAAAGGCTTTGTATGGCCTGAAACAATCTCCAAGAGCATGGTATAATAGAATTGATGAATACTTTAACAACTTGAAGTTTGAAAGAAGAAAAAGTGAGCATACTCTTTATGTGAAGAAATTTGAAAATGATCTCTTGATAGTATCAATCTATGTTGATGACTTGTTGGTGAGTGGAAATAATGTCAAGCCGGTAAATGAGTTCAAGGCTGAGATGGAGGAACAATTTGAAATGACAGATTTGGAAGAAATGTTTAATTTTCTTAGCATGGAAATTTCACAAACTGATCGAATCTTTATTTGTCAGAAAAATTATGCTCAACAAATCTTAAACAAGTTCAAGATAGAGGACAATAAGAGTGTTAGCACTCCATTGGTGCTGAATGAAAAATTAAGAAAAAATAATGGTGTTGAAAGAGCAGATGAGAGAAAATTTAGAAGCTTGGTTGGTTATTTATTATATTTAAGTGCCACCAAACCTGATCTTATGTTCGCAGCAAGCCATCTCTCAAGTTATAGGAATTTAGTTTGAGAAGGCTAAAGAGTCAAAGCTAATTGGACATATAGATAGTGATTGGGCTGGTTTGGAAGAGGATATGAGAAGCACATCTAGTTATCTATTCACACTTGGCTCAGGTGTGTTCAGTTGGAACATAAAAAAGCAGGACATTATTGCTCAATCAACTATTGAAGCTGAATATGTTGCAGCTGCTAGAGTAGTTAATCAAGTTATCTGGTTAAGAAAAATCATGAATGATCTATTTAAAAGCAAAAGGGTCCTACTACAATTTTGTGCGACAACTAATCAGCCATTGCTATTGTGAAGAAAGCACATGAAGATCTAGTATCACTTTTTAGGAGATTCAGAAAAAGATGAAGAAGTGAAGCTAATTTATTGCTCTTCTAAAATCAGCTAGCAGATATCTTAACCAAAGCCTTGCCCAAAGTAAAGTTTGAAACATTGAGAAATCACTTGGTGTTTCTAGCAAAAGTGTCCAGGAGGAGTGATAAGGCTGTAACACTTTTGCTATCACAATAGCAAACATATTTTGTTATTTTTGTTTAGTTAAAATGTAATCATAGATATGTAAAATATCTAGTTGAATGTAAGGGAAAATAGCTAGATAATTCTAGAAAGATATGTAAGTTGTGGTGGAGCTTAAAATTAGCTCATTGTTAGGATACTAATCTGCAGTAATTAGTGTAGTAGTTAGTTCCTTTTTGTAACTCTATATATGTAGATATTCAGTAATGAAAAATGTATGTATTTTTCCTTATTCTTGCTTGTTCTTTCTACTCTTAGAACTTTTCAAAGCTTTCAAGCTTTTCCTTTCAACAGGCTATTCTTTTCATCTCCTCTTTTAAAACAGCACACAACAATAACTAGCACTTTGATAGAATTGCAAATCCCCCAATTGTTATAGCAATTATAGAATTTGTTCTTAGTTTCTTCTTGGAAGTGGCTGTGCGGATTTAAGACTATTTTGGTGAGCCAGAGAAGTAAGCTGGGGAGGCGAAGGGTAGATAGAAGAGCAATCTTGGAGAGGTGGTCCGCTAGTAGAGAGTTCCCATCAAAGGAATGAGAAGGGAAGTTATGAAGAGAAAAAAGGATTAAGCTAGTGAATTGATTAAGCTTAAATTTAGGATTTGAAGCTTTAGGAGGTTGATATCAGGTATGACTCTATAGAATAAGTTATTCTTAAGGTATAATACAGAAAGTCTTATGAAATTGTGAAGAGGAGCAGGTGGAATAATACCTATGAAAGAATTAGAAGAAAGATCCAAGATGTTGAGTCAAAAGGAGGGGGAGGCAGGGAAGGGACCGAAAAGATTGTTATGTTAGAGGTATAGATATTGAAGGGAGGGAATGGAAGAAACATCAGAAGGAAGAGTACTAGTGAGGTAGTTAGAATATAGGCTGAGGATCCTAAGAGCGTCAAGCCTTGCTATGGTGTTGGGTGGAATAGGGCCATACAATCCAACACCAGGAAGACAGAGAGAGATCACTTGGGTTTTATTTGAATTACACGAGATTCCAAGCCAAGAAGAGCAAATAGAAGTATAAGTAAGCAAATAGAAGTAGAAGTATTCCAGTTGAGTCTAGGGATAGAAGGGACAACAATAGCAAAGTCAAGAAGTGCTTGTCTGTCAGAGTTAAGGTCAATAATTATCTTAAGAACAATAGATAGAATGAAGATAAAAAAGAGGGAAGAAATGAAAGAGTGGAGCTTCATTGATATCTTTTTTGTGTTTGAAATTGAGCTAACTATGCTAGTGTCTGATGATCACTTAAACAATTTTTGGTGCACTCCTCTCCTAATTGGTGAAGCAAACAGCAGCAATAATTAAAGGTAGAAATGCATATCTTTTCCTAGGGAATCATGGTTGGTTTATGACCAGTGCAGTAAAAAAATAAAGTAGCATGTACGGCCTTTCCTTCCAGCATTATATTCTAATAAGGTACTATATAAAAATGGTAAAATTGTAGCTTAGCCATATATATTGTGGGGTTGAGCAAAAAGATTTAAAACAAAATTCAAAAAATTAACAAGGTATGAAGTTTCATTATGGGAAAAGTAAACCTCATTTAACTAGTAGAGAAAAAAAGAAAATGTTCAAAGGCAAGGCAAAGCAAAGATGATATAAAGAATCCAAGAAAAAGGGATTGGAAACAAGAAAAATGGATCAGCAATAAAAAAAAAGAGCAAAAGAAAAGAAAAGAAAAGCTCCACTACTTCTCTTTTGTGCCGTTAAAAGGATTATAGATTAATTCTACTTTATCTAATTTATTTAAAAAAAACTTAGCAACACAGAATCTGATAGAAATTATCAATTCTGATTTCTTTGAGATGAGGAAGTTGAACTACAAGTATATATATGTGTCTGCATTAGAGGAAACAAGAAGGAAGCATATAGGAAATAACATAATAATAAACTTTAAGGCAGACATCAGAAAGATTGTTTAATGAGAAGAGGACACAGCTCGAAGCATGCATGCATGCATATATGTTGTCCTTGCTAATAATAGAGACATTTAATTTCATGAAGCAGCAACCCATTCCACTCTAGTAGAATTTGGTTCACTACACACAGAATTCTATTTTTTCTAGCTAAGGTTTTTTTTTTTTTTTGAAAATTTCATATTCATTAACGAAAAAGACCACAACTAAATGCTGGAATACAACCACAAAATTTACACCAACCGAAACCTCACTATGTTGGCCATTTTGAGATTACTCAACTTAGCAACCTCATCTATAACAAAATCTAAGAGTTAATCCACAGTGCCAAAAAATAAAATCCACGAACCCAACACAAAGCACACAACACCCTAACCAAGAAACTCCTAACTGAAAATACATATCTGCGACACATATGATGGCTTGATAACCAGGTTAGCCAGTATCCTCTCCTCTTGTTTGAGTCCCCCCAACATCCTTCATCAATAGCAGCATCAGATCCCTTGGTCGATTACTCCAAACATCACCTGATAGCATCAAGAACTTGTTCTTAGCTAACCAGTCAGCCACTTTATTCAACTTTCTGCTTATATGAACTATTTCTATTCCCAGTCTTTACATATTTGCACCAAAGTTCTTAATTATATCCTCTATTATGGTTCTGATCTCCTATGTGAGGTTGTCCAATCCATTTTTCCATGCCTCTTTTACTGCTTCCACAATCCTTTTTGCATCAATTTCAATTATTACATTATGTAATCCATATTTTTTAATATAATAACATGCCTTTTTAACTACCCAACATTTTGCTACTTCTGGAGATTGACATTTGATAGCCTTTGCCTAAGCACTCACTATTTCCTTAGTATGGTTCCTACCAGATGAATATCGCTCATCCCATGTGCTTATTCATATCATATGATGCATCAAGCCATTCTTCAATTCATGGATGAGTTCTGTTACTGTTCATGTGGCCATTATTAGCTTCCAGCCATTCTCTCCATTGTTCCTGCACATTTGAAATGACTCTTCTTAGGTCATACTTTTCCTCTAAAATTTCATCATTCCTATGTTTCCATATTTGCTAACTCATAATAGCAATTAACTCAAGTCGGTAGTCCTCATTTATACTTTTCAATTGCGCAATTGCCTCCTTCTACCATTCTGCAATTGCTGTAATTCCTCTGTCCTCTGGCCTAGAGCTTAGTAGAGTGTCGAACCATACCATCTTAGCCTTTAGGCACAGGAATAAAGCATGCTCAACAGTTTTCGCTTCAAAGTGGCAAATTTGACATGTTGCATCTGTTAAAGGATAAGACTTAGTTTTTCAATATTGTTAAGAGTTTATATTGTATTATAACTCTAATACTCATTTGTCTTTGTATTATATATTTATGTATGTATGTTGCTCATATCATAATAAACAGAAATCCTTTTTCACAAACCAGACTTAGTTTGTCATTATTGTTAAGAGTTTGTATTATATTGTAACTCTAATACTCATTTGTCTTTGTATTATATATTCATGTATGTATGTTGTTCATGTCATATTATACAAAAATCCTTTTTCACAAACCTGCCCTGTAGTTTATATGGTATCAGAGCCTTCATGGCTTCTAATATAAATACTCAAATCGTCCTTGTTAGGGTTGAGACTTTTCTAAATACTCTAAAGCTGATATATTTAGCATTTTGTATATACGTATGTATGAGCTACAAATACAGTATAGATGAGTCACAAATGGAGGGAAAAATGAAGATCAAATTGAGGGAATTAAGCCATAGAGGGGACTGAACACTAAGATACTCCAAAGAGTATGGTTATAATCATTTTATTTTATTTTTTGGATTATAGTTGTAATGATGTCTATGTATCCTAGTAAGCTAGAAGTATGTGTCTGTTCAGAACAACTGTAATGTTTTCTTTTTAATATGTATGATGTCCAACCACTATTGATGTACCTTTTTTGCTTGTGCTATATAAGCATGACAGTTTATGAATGAAGTATGTAGAAGAAGCAATATTTCTCATTTTCTTATTTTTGAAACTCCATTTGTTTAGCTTCAAAAACTAACAGTGGTATCAGAGCTAAGCTTCTTAAGGGACTGTGATTTCTGTGAGTGAAGGAGTGAAACAACAAGAGAGTTTGAGAGAAGAGATCTTAAACACCTTGAGAGTTGTTTCTTATGGCCTCTAGCAATTTCCCAGCCCCAGTAGCTCCTATTTTCTCAGGAAAAAACTACCAAATCTGGGTAGTGAAAATGAAATCATATTCGTGAGCCTTGGGCTTATGGAATGTTAAGGAGACGAGAAGGGAACCTGCTCCACTAGGAGTAAATCCAACAATTGCTCAAATGAAGCAGCATGAAGAAGAAGTGGCAAAGAAGGATAAGGCTCTCACTTACATCTATTCAGTCTTATCAAATGAGATCTTCACAACCATCATGGATTGTGAGACTGCCAAACAAGCATGGGATAAGTTCAAAGAAGAATTTGAAGGGAGTGAAAGGGTAAAAGTTGTCAAGCTTTTAAATCTCAAAAGGCAATTTGAGATGTTAAAAATGAAGGATGATGACTCTGTTCGTGGACATTCTAGCAAGCTTATTGAGATTGTCAATCAAGTTAGGTTGTATAGAGAACGATTTGAAGATTATAAAGCGGTGGAGAAAATTCTTACAAGCTTGCCGGACATATTTAAATCCAAGGTTTATGCCATAGAGGAATATTGTGATTTAAAAAAGCTTACAATAGTAGAATTGTTAAGAAAACTTCAAGATCAGGAGTAGAGAACAAATATGAGATCTGAAGAAGTGATTGAAGGGGCTTTTCAAGCAAAGCATAGGGGTATGGAAGTTGCTAAGAATGTTAAAAACAACTTAAATGGCAAGTTTAACAAATGGAAAGGAGTTGATAACTCAACTGACTCAACCAAAAGGGAGAAGTTTCCACCATGTGCTTCATATAAAAGAACCAATCATCTTAAAAAAGATTAATGGTTCAAAGGCAAGCCTCCAATTCAATGTAGGTTTTGTAAGAAGTTGGGGCATATTGAAAAAAATTGTAGAGCTAAGAAAAATCATGCTCAACAACAACAAGCACATTATGCATATAAAGAACCTCAATCTGAAGATCACTTGTTTATGTCCTTCAATGAACAATCTCAAATCGAAGAACAATTATTCATGGTTGTCGAAACATGTCATTCAACTCCAAAGGATGTGTGGTGTGTGGATAGTGGTAACACAAATCATATGGCAAAGGATGAAAGCTTATGCACTTCTCATGATGGAGATGTTAGACGCAGAGTAAAAGTTGGAAATGGAGATTTTATTCAAGCCAAAGGAAGAGGTACAATTTCTATTCACACTAACAAAAGTTTAAAATTAATTTATGATGTGTTATTGGTTCCTGAATTAGATCAAAATATGATTAGTGTTGCTCAATTGTTGAAGGATGGTTATGGTGTTTGTTTCAAAGATGATTATTGCGTAATTCTTGATTTATGTAGTGGTAAGATTATTAAGGCTAAAATAGATAGAGATAGCTTTTATTTAAAGCTTGATGTCATGAAAAATCTTGGATGTGATGGCGAAATTAATGGGAGTATGGTCATGTATGAGAGATTTGGAAATGAAAATGCCAAAACTCATACATATATGGAAGATTATGGTATGGTTGCTGATTTTTTCAAAATGGTTGAATGTGATATAGGTGAAGAATGTAATGTGGTGAGCAAAGAAGTTCACTTATATGTATGTGCTTATTTGCATGGAAATAAGGAAAATGTCAAGAATGATGAGTTTGGTGTTCTTTCTTCAACTCATTTGATGGATGATGATGGCATTGTTGCTATTAGTGTTTCATGTCTGAAAATCAAGTTAATGGCTGATGTTTATAGAAGATGGAACTTATGTTTAGAAGAACCAATCCACTGTGCAACAATTCAAAAATTCAAGAGGAATATCAAGTATGTGAATGGCTTATTGAGGCATCCAAATATTGATGTAGCAAAATTAACATGAGAAAAAATTTCAGGAGGAGCTAAGTTAGCTTTGTTCTCCATGGAAGTGAAAAAATGTTGATGGAGTCCATGTATGATGATGATTTTCTGATTGTAAATGAAGATGTTCCAAAAATTCAAGAGGTTAAGAAGAATGAGAATGTTAAGTTGATGTATTTCAGGTCTGCAATATTTGATGTTTTGATTAGCAAGCTTGGAGTCTTCAAGAAAAGTCTTAAGGAGGAGTGTTAGAGTTGAGACTTTTCTAAATACTCTAAAGTTGATATATTTAACATTTTGTATGCATGTATGTATGAGCTACAAATACAGTATGGATGAGCAGCAAATGGAGGGAAAAATGAAGATCAAATGGAGGGAATTCAACCATGGAGAGGACTGAACACCAAGATACTCCAAAGAGTATGACTGTAATCATTTTGTTTTATTTTTTGGATTATAGTTGTAATGATGTTTATATATCCTAGTAAGCTAAAAATATGGGTTTGTTCATAACAGTTGTAATGTTTTCTTTTTAATATGTATAATGTCCAACCACTACTGATGTACCTTTTTTACTTGTGCTATATAAGCATGACAGTTTATGAATGAAGCATGTAGAAGATGCAATATTTCTAATTTTCTTATTTCTGAAACTCCATCTGTTTAGCTTCAAAAACTAATAGTCCTTCACTCTCTTTTCAATATTGGATGGCTGATACTAGGGCAACCTCCCACATTACACTTGACTTAGGTGCTTTGCATCTTCCACAACCAGTTGAGCCTTTTTAGCATCTCTTTGTCGGTAATGGTCAGGCTTTGCCAACTTAGAATTCTGGTATCTCTTCTATCACTACCCCTACTCTCTCCTTTCATTTAAACAATACTTTGCATGTTCCACAAATAACTAAACCTTTAGTTTCGGTTTAAAAATTCACCACTGATTACCATTGTTATTTTGAATTTTGGCCATCCTTCTTTCTCATCAAGGACTAAACCAGAAGGAGAGAACTTTTGAGAGGAGTACTTGACCAAGGACTTTACAAATTTCCATCTCAATCAACTTTACTTGTTGAGAAAATACCTTTAGCAAGGTGGCATGCTTGTCTTAGCCATCCATCTCAGTAAACCACCAAGCAAATTATTGATGCTCATTATCTTTCTTTTTCAAAACCATGTAATAAAGTCCAGTGTAGTTCATGTTTACTGGCCAAACATTGCAAATTTCCTTTATATCCTATTGAACATCATTCTAAAAGACCATTTGAGCTAATTTATTCCGATGTTTGGGGTCCGGCACCCATGTTATCAAATCTTGGATTTTATTATTTTATTATTTTTGTGGATGATTACACAAGGTTTACCTGGATGTATTTCATGAAAAATAGAAGTGAAGTTCATTAAATCTTTGTTAATTTTATTCAGCTTATGGAACTATAATTTAATACCAAAGTGAAAGCTCTACAATCTAACTTTGGTGGAGAGTTTTAAAAATTGTCTACATATCTTCGCTCAAAAGGAATTATTCATTACTTAGCATGTCCACACACCCATGAACAAAATGGGGTGGCTGAGCAAAAAATACGACATCTTATAGACACAAGACTCACTTTAATGGCACGTTGTTCTTTACCATTCAGATATTGGCCATATTCTTTTGATACTGCAGTTACTCTAATTAATGGCTTACCCTCACAATCTCTTACTTAACAATGTCCTTTTGAAAAATTATTTGGTTCAACACCAAATTACAATGAATTAAAATGTTCGGATGCTCAGTCTTTCCTTTTCTTCGACTTTACAACAAGCACAAGTTTTCATTCAAGTCGAAGGAGTGTGTGTATCTTCGTCCATCCCATCAACATCGAGGCCATTGTTTTCATGATCTCTAATCTGGTCGTATCTATATTGCCAGACATGTTCGATTCATTGAGACAACATTCCTATGCATTTAACTCTCCTCTGCGTAGTCCACTTCCACCACAACACCGTCGATTGCCAATCCTTGGCTACAACTCCATTCTGATTTGACCACAACATCAGGTATGTTATCCTTATCCCATCCTAACTCTACCTATATCTCTCACTCTCTCTCTTCTGTATCTTCTCCCACTAAACCAAATACAAACTCTTCTCAAACCGATTCACACTCATCACAACCAACCTCTCCCTTATCATTCTCTTCTAAGACTCATTCTACTCCACTCTCTTCCCCTGGTCTTAATCCCATTGTTGATATATCTCATTACAAACCGAACCAACTACCTTCACAATAAACATGTACCACTACTCCGTCCACCAACATCACCACACCGAACCCCTCTCATGACCCTTCACCAATCCACAATGACCAAACGTCAAGCCTTACTCACCTTACCATCTCTTTCCCATCCACCTGAACCAACATCATTTACCGAAGCAAACAAATATAAACCTTTGAGAGAAGCAATGCAACATGAACTAGATGCACTCATTCAAACCCAAACCTAGACACTTGTACCTAAACCTTCAAATCAGAATATCATTGAAAATAATTGGGTATATCATAATAAGAGAAATCCTGATAATTCTATCTCTCGATACAAGGCCCATTTGGTTGCTAAGGGATATCATCAACAAAGTGGAGTTGATTTCACAGACACTTTTAGTCCGGTAGTGAAATTAATAACAATCTGCCTCATCATTTCATTAGCCTTTATGAATCATTGGCAACTTCAGCAAATCGTTGTCTCAAATGCCTTTTTACATGGCTTTCTTGAATCTCCAGTGTATATGACTTAACCATAGGGATTTATTGACCCAATTCATTTAATTATGTATGTTAGATCCATCGATCTTTATATGGACTTCGCAAAGCTCCTCGGGCTTGGTTCACTCGTCTTCAACACTTTCTTCAGTCCATCAAATTTTCCACGTCCAAAGATGATCAGTCACTATTCATATTGCGTCGTGATTCACATGTGATCTTACTACTTATTTATGTTGATGACATCATCTTGACCGAATCATCTCCATCCTTAATTTCATCCATTTTACAAGCACTCAAAGTTGAGTTTCCGATTCAAGACATTGGCCAACTTCGCTACTTTTTGGGAATTGAAGTACAACAATCCCCAAAGGGAATCACGCTTAATCAGTCCAAGTATCTTCATGATTTACTTCATAAATCTGGGTTATAAGATGCAAAGGGTTGTATGACTCCTATGGCCACTACTCCTCCTCTTCGCAAACATGATGGATCCTCTTTTGCTAAACCAGAACTTTATCGATAGTTGGTGGGAGCTCTCCAATACGCAACACTAACTCGACCTGACATAGCATTTTTTGTTAACAAGCTATGTCAATTCATGCAAGCTCCAACTAAAAACTATTGGCAAGCTTTAAAGATATTACTCCGTTATCTCAAACACAACCTTCACTACTCTCTTTTCTTTGATCGAAGCCTTTCACACCATCTTCAATGCTTCACAGATAACAATTGGGGTGGTTTCCCCAATGATCATCACTCAACCAATGGGTATACAATTTATCTTGGAAACAACCTCATCTCATGGTGTGCTAAAAAGCAACCAACCACAGCTCAGTCATCGTTTGAAAGTGAGTATAAAGCTCTTGCTAATACTACAACTGAATTGCTTTGGATTTAACATCTCCTCTTCGAATTCGGTATTTTATTTTCTTCTCCTGCTACATTGTAGTGTGATAATATTGATGCTATCTACATGTTATCCAACCCTTCTTTCGTGCTCAAACTAAACACATCAATCTTGATTACCATTTTGTTTGAGAACAAGTATCAAACAGGGTTGTTCATGTCTGATTTCTTTTAAGCAAAGATCAACTTGCTGACATATTCACCAAACCGTTGAGTTTGCATCCTTTTCAGCATATTGTTTCCAAGCTTTGGCTTCTCACTTCATCATATCCAACGGTTTGTAAGGGGGGTGTTAAAGGATAAGACTTAGTTTCTCAATATTGTTAAGAGTTTATATTGTAGTGTAACTCTAATACTCATTTGTCTTTGTATTATATATTCATGTATATATGATGTTCATATCATAATATACAGAAATCCTTTTTCACAAACCTGTCCTATATTTTATAGCATCCACTTGACATATTCTATGAATTAAGTTCACCTTAGTTGCCAGGCAATTCCTTATTCCCCTCCATACGAAAAATTTTACTTTCGCAAACACTTTTAGATCCCATATAGCACACTACTCCTCCTTGATTAACATTGCTGATGATGGTTGTACTACATGGAGGAAACCTGAAAATAATGTTCTTTCCTTCCCTTTCATCATCATAAATATTGCACCTTTTTTGTTCATGTGAAAAAGGAAATGCACCTTTTTTTTCCTTTGTTGTAATTTATTCAATTTTAGACATAAGATCCAAATTAAATAGAAAAGAAATAATTGTTCATTATGATTACAAAAAAGAAAAGTTAAAAGAAAAGGAAGAGAAGAGCTATACTGGAAATTTGAAAACAGAAGAAATGATGATTTCAAATAGAGGAGATTATTCATTGTTTTTGACTTCATGCTCAGTAATCAAAGTCGCACAAATTCACATGGTAGGTTCCTCTCCTTTCCTTTCATCATGATGATGCTGCCTGCATATAGTTAAGGGTTCTTTACATAAATATTTCAAAAACTAAAAAAAAATTCAAAAATATCGTTCACTTTAAAAATTTTTAAGACTAACTTTTTTAATATTTTTTCTTTTAAATATAGATCACTCCCTTTACCATCCATTTGTTTAAGGTTATTTTTTTCTTTCCAACGTTTTTTTTCTTTTTACTGATTTTTTCAACTTTTTTTTTTTTGCTTTATACAGTTTTTATCTATTTTTTCTCAATATTTTTTTACTCAACAATTTTTTCTATATTTTTTTCTACTATCTTTCTTTTTTTCTCAATGTTTTTTTTGCTAAACATTTTTTTTAATTTTTTTCTTTTTTTTTTCTCAATATTTGATTTGTTTTTTTCAAAAAAAA
>CATIWM010339068.1:0-31918 GCA_949671775.1 Mallotus repandus | reverse complement strand
TATATTTTTCAATAATTACATTTTATTACATGGAAGAAATTTATATATGTACATGATATTTCTCATTTTTATTTAAATTTATTTCAATGAATATTTATATCTAGCTGATATTATAAATTCAATTTTTTTATCAAATATATGTTAAGGTTTGGTTTTTCACTGTAAAAATAAAAGTGCCTATAAATACTAATTAATAAAGCTAACGTGTTAGTTTTTATAACTTTTTTTAATTGGTATATTTTTTTTATTTTTTAAAATGATGTAAATAGTTTTTATACTATAATAAATACTAACTCTACTAGTTGATCAATCTATTTAATTATCTTTTAGTTTTAGAAAAAAATTATGACGCGCATATTAGCATATAAATTTTTATTCTAATTGACTTAGTATATGAATTTAGTATCATATTATTAACACTATAATGTAATAAATAGTAATTTTAGTAGTAATTATAAAATATAATCGAATGTGAAATGAGAATTTTATTAGTTCATATGAAAAATAGAATTACTTTTAATAATTAGGTTAATATAATAAAAAAATAAAAAATAACACGAGATAAGTATAATAAGAAAATAGAATAATCAACATATGATGAAAACATATAAAAATACATAAAAATCATTACATCAACATTTTTTTTAAGATCAAGTAGCAATGGAGCAACAATTTCTTAATACAACTTCTTATGTCAGTTCAATATACGTTTCAATTAATTGTTTCATTTAATCTAACGTAGCGCACTAGTGCGTTAGTATCAAATTAAAATATTCTCGTTTCTTTTATCATGTTATTATCTTACCTTATAGCATTTTTTTGTAATAATTATTGTTGGATCCACCTTATTTTTTTCTTCTTCTTTCTTAAAAGTTAAGTGTAAAATTTTTTAAATTAACACCCATAAGATTTTAAATTAGAGATAATGGAATATTGTTCTCTCATTTGAAATTTATTTATGCATTACTTCCATACATAAATTTTATTTTAATTTTAAAATAATTTTTTATCATTTAGTTTTATATGTAAATTTGTCTCACTAAACTTATGTTATAGATATGTCCCTATAGAGACCATCACCTTCGTAGCTCCCATAAAAGATCTTTTATTTCCAGAATCATTAAAAACTACCTTAACATTTTTTATGGTTCAAGTGACTGAGTTATTCTTAGTAGCCTTCAATTTAAAGTACAAAAATAAATGGATTAAAATTTTAAGAAGTGTAACAGCCGGTGCTATTTTTTATTCCTTTTTTTTTTCAAAATTTTGAACTATTTTAATTATTATATATTTGATTTTCTCTAGTTTCTTATTGATAAAAAATAATACATATTTGTTATTTAATTTTAGATTAATTTAACAAAACCATGATATTTAAATAATAATAATTATTTTTGAAGAAAAATTGTTGTTGATATCCAAAATATTTTTCAATATGTATATCAAATCATTGAATGATTAACACATAATTTAAATATTTATTAATTAAGGTATGTTTTAACCTTCCAATTTCAAAAATAAATCACTTAAGTCGGGTGATATGTACACTAGAAGTCGATGAAAAAAATAAATAAATAAGTAATTTTATATATATATATATATAGATATATAAAAGAAAAAATCTCAAAAAAATATTTTAAAAAAAATATATCATGTTTATCTAATTGTTATCTCTTTTTTTTTTTTTTTTCAAAAACCTAATTGTTATCTTAAAACTACAAAAATATATACATGCAAATCTATCTATTATCCTAAAATATTATTTGAACCTTTCTAACAGGTGGTAGGTTCAAAAATTGAACGGTTAAGATTTAAAACATTAAATCTAATGATTATCCTTTGCATAATACCATGTCATGATGACACTATATAATGACCCGTGATTCAATTGTTTTTCGTTTTATACTGAGCCTCCATAGTTTATTAACTTCTATTTTATATCTTGGTTGTGTAATGGCCCATTTGCAATTTATTTTCTCTTAATGGCCTTGAAAGTAATGCGTGATTAAGTACGTTAGTTATCCCATTAAATTCCTTTTACTTGTGCATTAAAACATAGTTGTCTATATTTTATTTTGTTTAACAACATGATTTATAAAGTTAGTGTTTTGAGCTGTATTAATATATAAATGTTGTTAAATTGATGCACATTGAATGAATTAAGCGTATTTTGTAAATAATAAATAAATATATATTTTTTTTAAATTGTTCAAGATTTGTGTGTTGAACATGTATTAAACAAAAAAGGTACATTTGTGTTTGAGTATCTCATTTGTGTATTTTTAATGTATATATTTGTGTTTAATATACATTATAATTGCGGTTTTTTGAGAAATCTCTAATTAAAAAGGTTTTATGAGTTCAAATAAGTGTTACTACCAAAGTGGGATATTTTTTTAGACTTATAAAATTATTTTAATTTTTGTTAAGAGATAATTTCTGATTATTGTATTTATTGATTAGTCCAAAGGGGGTTATTAGGTACATTAATTTGAAATCGTGTGTGAGATGGAACATTTGAAATCTGTCTGCCCAAAGGCGATAGTTATTCGAAAACTGTTGTACTCTCATTTGTGAGTTCCATATTAAAAATTCTATTGCATGTGTGTATTCTGCCCAAAGGGGAATGCGTTGTGATGCCAAAACTTTTTATATTTTAATATTGCAAACCAAAATTAGCCCGCATATTGATACATGTTCATATTGTTTTCTTGAACAGTTTCCATTAGCGTGAATCATACTAGTGCTACTGTAGAGATGTTGACTAGCACAAATTTTAAGAAATGGAAAGAAGAAATTTTGTATGCTCTAGCTATGGGGGATATGGATTTTGCTTTCCCTGAAGATGAGCCAACTAAGCCTAATGATCATAGTACTAATGAATAAAAGAAGTTATATGCTAAATGGGAGAAATCAAATTGCCTTAGTCTCATGGCGATGAGAAGGGCCATTCCTAAGCACCTTAAAAGTGGGTTACCTTATGAAGTTAGTGTAAAAGATTTTCTCGCTGCTATGGAACAAAGGTACTTTGTATCTGAAAAGGCTAAGGCTGGGAACCTTATGAGTCAATTAACCAATATGAAGTATAACAATGTTAGGAGTGTGAGAGAATATATCCTTAGCATGGTTCACATTAAAAATAAATTAAAGGGTCTTAAGTTTGATTTACTTGATGATTTTATTATCCTTCTTAACCTTAATTCTTTACCTTCTAATTTTAGCAAAATTAAGACTGCTTATAATGTTCAAAATGCTACTTGGAGTGTTAATGACCTTATAACTAAATGTGATGCTGAGCAGAAGAAGTTAAGAAGGGAAAAAGGGTAGAGTGCCTTATTAGTTTCTTAACTTAAACCTAGCCAACCTTAACCATGATCCTAAGAAAGATATATTTAAGATTAAACCTAATCATTATACTCTTAAAAAAACTCAAGGTTTTAGAAGACATGAATATGGTCAGGCTAAAAGGTGGGAGGTCATGATGTTATCCAAAAGAGTAAGGTTAAATGCTTCTTTTATCATAAGGATGGTCACAAAAAGAGTGAGTGCCGTAGGTTCATAGCTTGGCTAGAGAAATAACGCAAATAGGAAGGTAAACCTTTTGCTTTTGTTTGTTCTGAATCTAATTTGATAGATGTACAGCCAAATTCTTGGTGGCTTGATAGTGGAGCAACTATTAATGTTGCTGTTACCTTGCAGGGTTCAGAAGCAAAAGGAAACCAAATGAGCATGAGGCTAAGCTAAGATTTAGGAATGATGCTGAAGTAGATGTTGCGGTAGTTGGAGTAGTTAGTTTGAAGTTAGAATCTAGTTTTTAGCTTGTTTTAGAAAATGTTTTCTATGTTCCTTCTTTTAGGAGAAATTTGGTTTCAATTTCAATTATGGACAAGATTGGATGTGGGTTTAATATTTGTAATGGAAAAGTTAATATGTTTTTGGATTCCAAATTGATTGGTCATTTCATTTTATATCATAGTTTATATCAATTGTCCTTGCATTCAAATATTGATGAGATAAATATTATGACTAAAAGACCTCTAATTAAGGAAAGATCTTTTGAGTTATGGCATAAGCATTTAGGTCATCTATCTAAAGAAATAGTTGAAAGGTTAGTTAAGGATAATATCCTTCCTCCACTTGATTTTGATGACTTAGATACTTATGTGGATTGTATTAGAGGTAAGATTACCAAAACAAATCTGAAAGGTGCCAATAAGAGTTTAAATGTTTTGGAGATTATTCATACAGATGTGAATGGACCTTATTCACCTACCATTTATGGAAATAAGTATTTTCTTACATTTTTTATGATTTTTCTAGGTATGGTTATGTTTTCTTAAATAAAGAAAAATCTGAAGTACTTGAAAATTTTAAAATTTTTAAACTTTAGGTTGAAAAACAACTAGGAAAAGTTATCAAAATTGTAAGGTCTGACCATGGGGGTAAGTATTTTGGCAAACATGATGAGACAGGACAACATATATGAGCTTTTGCTAAATATTTACAAGAGTGTGGAATAATTGCCCAATATACCATGCCTGGTAGTCCTGAACAAAATGGTGTGTCAAAGAGGCGTAATCGCACTCTCAAAGATGTGATGAGGAGCATGATGAGTAGGTCTAACTTACCTAACTTTCTTTGGGGTGAAGCCATTAAAACTGCTATGTATAGTTTGAACTGTGTTCCTAGTAAGTCTATTTCCAAAACACCTTTTAAGCTGTGGATAGGCATAAAATTGAGTTTAAACTATTTTCGTGTTTAGGGTTGTCCTGCTGGGGTGAGAATTTGTAATCCTAATAAGAAAAAGCTAGATCCTAGAACCATTCATTGTTACTTCACAGGGTATCCGGATCACTCTAAAGGATACAAGTCCTATTGTCCTACACGTGGCACGGGAATTATGGAGTCTATGACTAGTAAATTTTTGGAATTTGATGTTGCTGATGTTGCTTGTTCTTAACCAGTTATAGATGATGTGCATGATGATCATGTGTCAGTTTCTTTACCTATTGTAATGCCTAGTGAGAATATAAATGACCAGCATGAGCACACAAAGGATCTTCCTCTTCTGATTGTTAATCTTACTCTCGTGGCTGATCTTATACAACCACAAGTAGTTCATAAATTACCTGTTAAAAGATCTATTAAGGAAAGAAGATTTTCTATTTCTGATGACTATATTGTATATCTCAGTCTAAATGATTATGATATAGGTCATGTTGTGGATTCAAAAACTTATAAGGAGGCTATTAGCAGTGCTAATTCAAAATTATGGATTGATGCAATGAAAGATGAGATGAATTCTATGGCTTCTAATAGGGTGTGGGAATTGACAAAACTACAATATAGACATAAGCCCATTAGATGTAAGTGGGTATTCAAGACTAAGAAGGATTTTAAAGGAAAAATTGAGAGGTTTAAGGCAAGATTAGTGATGAAAGGGTTTACTCAAAGAGAGGGTATTTATTATAATAAGACCTTCTCACTAGTGTCTAGTAAGCATTCTTTTAGGATCATTATGGCATTTGTAGCTCATTTTGATTTAAAGCTTCATCAGATTGATGTCAAGATAACAATCTTAAATGGTGATATGAGTGAAGAGGTTTATATGGTGCAGCCTGATGGTTTTGAGGAGAAGGGGAAAGAGCATTTGGTATGCTGATTGAAAAAGTCTATTTATGGACTTAAACAAGCTTCTCATCAGTCGTATCTCAAGTTTGATGAAATTGTCATTTCCCTTGGTTTTATGGAGAATAAGGTGGACCAATGTATTTATCTTAAGGTCAGTGGGAGTAAGTTCATATTCCTTGTTATTTATGTTGATGATATTTCATTGGCTAGTAGTGATTTTAATTTGTTAAATCGGATATGCTTTTACTCTTAAAAACTTTTGATATGAAAGACTAGGAGAGGCATCTTTTGTTTTAGGAATTGAGAATTGAGATTCATCATGATAGATCTCGTCATTTATTAGGTCTTTCTCAAAGGGCCTATATTGATTGTGTGCTTTTATAGTTTAATATGCGAGATTGTAAAGGGGGTGATGTTCCCATGGTAAAAGGAGATAAATTGAGTAAGGAACAGTGTCCTTAAACTGAACTTGAGAAAAGTTCCTTATGCTAGTGTTATTGGTAGTTTAATGTATGCATAAGTGTGTACAAGACCATATCTTACTTTTATTGTTAGTGTTCTTGATTGTTATCTCTCTAATCTTTGGCCAGACCATTGGGTGGCCGCTAAAAAGGTGATAAGATACTTGCAAAAAATAAAAGATTATATACTAGTTTATAAGTGGGTTAATAGTCTTGATATAGTAGGATATTTAGATGATTTTGCTGGTTGTAAAGATGATCTGAAGTCTACTTCAGGATATATTTTCATGTTAGCTGGTGAAGCTGTTTCATAGAAAAGTGTTAAACAAACACTTATTACTTCTTCAACTATGTAAGTTGAATTTGTTGCTTGTTATGGAGCTGCAACGCAAGCTGTGTGGTTGAAGAATTTTATATCAAGACTTCTTGTGGGAGATTCTATTACAAGGCCACTTCAAATTTATTGTGATAATAGTGCTACTGTATTCTTTTCAAAGAATAATAAGAGTTTGAGTGGTTTAAGCATTTGGAGCTCAAGTATCTCACTATTAGAGATTTTGTGAAAAGGGAGAGATTGAGATTGAGTACATTAGTACTGAGTTAATGGTTGCTAACCCATTAACTAAACCTGTTAGGCCTATAATCTTTCAAAAACATGTAGGCTATATGGGTATTCTTGAATCTTTTGATGTGCTTAGTTAGTGGGGCTTTGATATTTTCTTTGGTACACGTCCATACCAGAATCCATGTCAGTTAAACCATTTTATATTTGTAATCATGGATTGGCTTTGTGTCAATAAAGGGCAAGATTTCGACCATGATTCGATATATATGTTTTAATGTGGACAAGATTATTATAAGGTGCATTTTCCTTAAGCTCTATATGTTTTTAAAATTTTGTGGGCACATTTGTGTTTATTTTTCAGTCTGCCATTTTTATAAAATTTTTAAATTGAATAAAAAAACTCACAATTTATTTTGCCCAAGTGAGAGAATGTTAGAAATTTTATGGGCTACCATTAATTATGAAATGTTTTGCTTTGTTAAAACCAAACTGAAAAAAATATAGCTTAAGTTGAATGTTCGGGGAAGCCTAATTGTATTTTATATGATCATTTATGTTGTGGGCTTATTTGTACCTTTAATGGGCTGGGTAGGTGGTAAGTGTATGTTTAATCCTAATTGGACCAATAATGTGGTGGTCCTTAGGATTTTTTATTATATAGGCTAGGTTCCTTTTCCATCCTTATATATATATTATTTTGGCTTGCCCTATTGATAGCCACCCTATGTGAAAAGGATTGGAGAAGAAGAGCTAGTTTTCATATTTTCACTTTCTAATAAGTTTTATTTTTCTGTGAATTAGGCGATTATCATCATGAGCCAAGATGTGAATACCATTCCAATTCCGCAAATAGATATGCATACGTTTCTGATTAATTCTATTTTTTGTATTCTAAATTCATATACTAGATCCTTAATTTTTCTTACAATCAAGTCTTCTAATATTGTTATCAACAAGAATTTCACAGCAAGAGTCTCAGGTTTTTCAAATTCATTTAAGGTTCCTGAGTTAGAACAAGATTACAAAGTGTCCCTAACAGAGAAATTTTTAGGAACATTTGGATACTTCGATCCTAAATACCTTACAAGTCATGCACGAACTGCTAAATCTGATGTGTATAGTCTTGGTGTTGTGATCCTAGAACTTTTAATTGGGAAGTAACCATTTTTTAGGGATGATGATGATGCAGAAGTTATGTCAAGGGGACTAGTGGATTATACAAGGGGTAAAATCATGGCCAATGAACTAATGGAGCTGTTTGACCCAAGAGTTGGTCTTGGTCTTGGTCCACGGGAACCAAATGAAGCAGCGGCTGTGAAACTGCTAGCAAATACTATATTTAATTGTGTGAAGCAAGTGGACAATAGACCAACTGTCAATAAAATAATTGCTATATTGGAGGAAGTTTTGTTTCTATGTGTCGTCAGGTCGAGTATTATGGAGCATAACTGTGATGCGCAATTAGTTCCACATATATATGTTAATCAGTTCTAGTGTAATTATTTTGATTAAACTCTTTTTCATTATATGTGCATGCAAGATAACTTATATGCCAATGTATCGGTCTGAGCAATGATTGTGCTGTAACCATACCAAAAAGAAGTCCAATAATTTTTTTTAGAAGGCGGATTGTCCAGCAGTTATGCCATTTACATCACTTGTCTTGTCAATTCCAATTTATTTGTGGGAACTAAGGCAGAAATCAATTTGTTGAATACTGAGTAAACAAATAATAAAATTTTCCTCTATTACTTATTTAATTTCTAACAACAGTAAGGATAAAATCGCCCATTTATGTTACACAAAAAAAATATCTCAAGGGATTTTTTTTTAATTGGGGAAAAGGATGGTAAAATCTATTCATGCCTTTAAGAGAATATGCCACTGGACTACTCAACTTTCAATTATAAAGAGTTAAATACAATAAAAATATTAATCATGGCGACATCAAATCTTTCAGTCAATCTTGGTAGAGCTTTGGACAGGAAAGAAAGCTATAGTGAAGGTACACTAACAAGTGTAGCGGATTTTGCATTGCCTTTAATTATGTCCTGTGAATTCGCCAAGGCTCTAGACTTTAGGGTTGGTCCTCTAAAGATGAATGAAGTAGAGGTAATGGAGCTGGTGACATTTACAGCACTTCGTTGTGTGGATTTAGAAGGGAGAAATAAACCAACCATGACTAAGATGGTTGCTAATTTGGAACAAAAACTATCTCTAAGAAATGCTAGCTAGTAGTTGTTTGGGCTAGCCTAAATGGTATTGGTGGGCTTGGACCTAATTTAGCTCACTGAGAATTTGAGCTATAGAGTGTTCCTAATGATCTGTGGCCAATAAATACTAGGGGTGTAACTGAGTCAAGCCGATTCAGTTACTAGGGGTGTAACTGAGTCAAGCCGACTTATGAGCTACTCGGGATCGACACAGGATAAACTCAAAATAGACTCAATTATTATCGAGTCCAGCTCGAGCTCCTAAATTTATGACTCGATAGGCTCACGAGCCTAATCAAGCTTGTATATATTTACCATTTACCCTTTTATTTTTAATATAATTATAAATATATCTTATCGAACTGAGTCGAGTTTGAACTTTTAAAATATATATTTTTACAAATTTAAAAATTTTATTTAATTAATCGGGTCGAGTCGAGTTAAGCTCAAGTATGTGAATTATTTAATCGAGTCGAGTTCGAGTCTGGCAGTGTGTTGACTTGACTCAACTCGATTCACCCCTAATAATAACTTGTATGGTATTTCTTAGATTAAAGCATTAGCGATTTCTTCCCAAATTAGGCTAGGGTTAATTTGAATGATTTTATTTCTATTTGCATCATAAGGCATAAGCTATAACAAGTTTTAACCAGTTACTATAGCAGTTATGGTTTGAGCAAGTTATCCTGTAACCATATTATCCTATAACCACACTGATAAGAAAGTAGTCCAATAAATTCTTGAAAAATAAGGACCAAGATAGGAATCAATTAGCCGAATGTTGTGTGAACGAATAGCACAAACTTCTTCTATCACGAGTTTAATTTTTTACTACTATAGGATGGTAGAACTATAAATTTTATTTTATGGGGCCAACAAGATGATTAAACTGTTTAATGGGATGCTTACTTGACAAATATATTTACAATATGTTTATTTTGGCTGCCACGTATACTAAATTTGATTGGATATGTTTGAGGTACTTTAATTTGAATAAAAATATAACTTTAGTAACTGAAAAGAAAAAAAATTAAAAATCTGGTACCATTTTAAAATATGGGCAAAATTATGGTACCAACAGTGCAATAAACCCATAAAAATTAATCATAGCAACATCAAATCTTTTGAAAAAGAACACCAAATGCAACATACCAGTGATTTTTGCTACAAACGTGGTAGTAATCTTTTCATTTGGCAAGTAACTTTAGCTACGACAGACTGACCATTTCATGCCACCTCTATATATATGAACTCTCAATTTTAGCATTCTAATATTTTTTTTCTCATACATCAAGTGATTAAATCCCAACATCATAAGAAAAGAGAGATGAATGTGGGAGTTCGATCTCTGATCTCCTCAACTGGATATCCATACCTTTTACCACTTGAGCCTCGTGAGTGGCAATTTGAGTATGCTAATAGTGTGGAGATATATCACATAAACACATCTAAGGTAGCTTTGTATGACACTTGAAATTTTTATAAACAATGCACTAGAAAATAATTATAAAAAGAAAAACTTGCATTTTCAAAGTCTCGATATATTGACTCTCGATTTCAGCATTCTAATAATATGAACATAAATCACATCAGCACATCTAAGGTAGGTTGTATTATGCTAGAAAATAATTATAAAATTAAAGACTTGCATTTTCAAAGTCTCAACTGTGTGGAGCCTACTATGATAACAAATCCTTGTTGACTGGATAGTTCTATTGCGTAGTTTACATTTCAATAGCTAACAATAGAATGATGTAAAAATCATGTAAACTTTTGTGAGGTATAAGCAGGCAAGAATTTTTCTAAATTTTTATGATTTTTGTCAACTTGGTACAAAAAGTTGCCATTAATGCTGACTGCAGATGGACTATTTGCTTACTTTTCCAATCTTTATTTCCTTTGAAATGTAAGGAAAAAAAAAGAAACTTAATGTTGGGTTTTGCTTCTTTTTGGAGAAGGAAAAATTATAAAAATGGTTTCTGAACTTTTCAGTTTTTTCTATTTGAGTGTTTCACATTTTTTTTGCAATCAGATGTTTCAATTTTAAAAATGTCTGCCAAATCAGTGCTTCTAACCGGTGAGCTGATGACTATATGTCTGGGTTGACGAATTAGGCTACACTTGCTGCTCAATTGTCTTTCACATCAGCCTCCACTCATACAATATAATTAAAAGATAAAAATAACCCTTACTTTTGCTTGGTGCATTCAATTTTGCAATTTGAGTTTAGTGTCAGAGAGGGTCTCAAACTGAGGAGCATAAGAGACCTGCAATCGATTCCCTATGAAAACATACTCAACCAATTTTTTTTTGCAAACCTTTTTCAAATTAATAATACATATAATAAAATTAATCAATTTAAAAAAATAGAAAGTTAATTAATGAAAAAAGATAGAATTACAAAGAAAAGACGCACTTGGCATTAGAAAGCAAACGAAATTGAATCCGGAAAAAATCAATAAATAGTTCACAGTCTTCTGCATCCATTGTTTTTTTTTTTTAAATAAAATTTCATTAAAGGAAAAGAAAATTACAAGTGGTTATCCTTTAATAACAAGACTAAAAAGTTAGGGTGGACATTAAAAGTATTACATTCAAAGATTATTGCAGAAGCATTCTTTGAAAGCCAATCTGCAACTCAATTAATTTCCTTAGGAATGAAAGCTATGGCAATAGAAGGGTTTAAATCTCTCAGCCTACAAATCTCTTCTGCCACTACCTCCACTTCCTAAGGGCAATTTCTCCCATCCGCTTGGCAAAGATCCACAGCTTCTTTACAATCAAATTTGATAATTATATTCTGGGTAGGGTGTTTACTAGCATGCCTCATAGCAAGTCTGATAGCTTGCATCTCGGCTTGAAGCGGAGAATTACTATACCCTTTTTCTGTATTTTAAAGCAACAAATGACAACCCAAAACACAACCATAGCAGAGTAGAGAAAAAGTGAATTTGATAGAAAGAATTAATATTACATACTCTTTAATGTCTTTATAGGAACTGAAAAGTTTGAACAAATCATCACAATAACCCAAAGCTGGAACATTTTTCGCTATCAAGTATCTCGATTTGTCAAACATTGTGTAAACCCAAATTGCACGACCCTCAACTTTGTATCCTCCCCTTATATTTTGTGGGATTTTTTTTAAAAATTCTAAATTGAAATTGATCCAATTCCAAACTCAAAAAATCCTCTCTCTCACATCTTCTATAAGAAAATTGATTGAATTCGATTTTTATAATCCAAATAAATGATAATCTTTAAGTTATTGGTGTAATCATTGAACTCAACTTCAAGTGCTTTTCAAATGCTGCAAATCTTCACCATTTTCTTTTTCTAGCAAAACCCTAAGCTTACAAATAAACGAACAACTTCTACTTTTTTAGGTTACAACGATTTTTTTTGTCTTTTAAGTGTACTTAGGTTATTTTTGTCTCTTTAGTGCAAAAGTAAGGGTTATTTTCATCTTTTAATTATATTGTATGAGTGGATGCTGATGTGGAAGATGATTGACCAGCAAGTGGAGCCCAATTCGTCCACTTAGATACACAGTCATCAACTCACCAGTCAAAAGCACGTATTTGGTAGGCATTTTTAAAGTTGAAACACCTGATTACAAAAAAAAAAAAAAGGTGAGACACTCAAATAGAAAAAAATAAAAAGTTCAGATACTATTTTTGTAATTTTTCCTTTTGGAGATTCATAATTCTTGGAAAGCGTATGGATCAATCTCTGCATATTGATGTTAAAGCACATCACCTTGGCAGTGATAAGGATGCAGCATTGCAAGTTGCTTGGATTAGAAGGTAATGATTAAAATCAACATGTTTTGTATATGATTAGAAAGAGAATCATCTTGTGAAAAAATGACCATGAATCAACTGATTTTCCTCTTCTGAAAACATATCACAAACCTGGAAAAATCTTCCTTACAGCCAACTTCATCCTAAAGCTACCATCAGTGGCTTTTGATCAGCTATCATCTCTGTAGAAGTCTCAATATGCACTTTTGAGTATGGTGATGTCTCTTTTAGTCTTAATCATTTCTATTATGGATCCTGTTTACCAGGGTAAAAAAAAGGAGTAACTTGGATGAGAAGAGGCTTGATCCCTTGGTTTTATCACCCACATCAAAATTACAAGCCATTTAGAAAATTTCTGACATAATTGGATTGCTTTGTGCATGCTTTCAGTCCATTTTTGCAGCAATAACATACACCTTGTTGTCTCAATAGGTAGATAGTCCTACTAAAGTGTCTATTTAACCTATTATTTTTCTTTTGGTCTATTATTTTCTAGACTGTTAGTAACTCCTCTACAAATGAGGTGAACCCGACTTGTCAGGAAACTGAATAGGGCTGTGGAATTAACTTTGGCTGAGCTTACCTTTGAAACCAATGATTTTTCATTACAGAATAAGCTCGGTTGAGGGAGAATCACTGTAGCTTATAAAGGGAAACTAGCAACTGGTGGGGAAGTAGTTACGAGGAGAGGAGAGAAAGGACAAGAACCTCAGCAACAAAGGGCTTTTGACTCTGAATCGGGAGTATTGTCAAGGCTATACTACAAAAATTTAATAAGGCTTATTAGGTATTATGAAGATGCGAATGAGTGGCTTTTAGTTTATGAGTACATCAAGAATGGAAATTTGTACGAAAATTTACATGACAAAAATAAAAATGCAAAGAATGGTAATGTAATCAATTCATGGAAAATGAGGATCAAGATTGCACTAGATGCTGCTAGAGGACTTGAATATCTTCATAATTACGTAGTTCCATTAGTAATTCATAGAGACCTAAAATCTATAAATATCTTGCTCGATGCAATTAGACTGCAAGAGTTGTAAATTTTTCTTTGTCATTGAATGCTCCTAAATCAGAAAATGGTCACAAGTCAATGCATGCAGTAGGAATAGTTGGATATATTGATCTAGAGAACTACAGTCTAAATATATTAACTGCAAAAAGTGATGTATTTAGTTTTGGATTGCTGCTATTAGAACTTTTGGCAAGAACAAAAGCTATATTTTACAGTGATGACAATGAAGGCAAACTAACATGTCTAGTGGATTTTGCAGTGACTTTAATCATATCTAGTGAATTTGCTAAGGCTCTAAACTCTAGGGTCGGTCCTCTAGATATAAATGAAGTTGAGGTAGTAGAGCTGGTGGTATATATGGCACTTCATTGTGTGAATTTGGAGGGGAGAAATAGAACAAACATGACTAATATAGTTGCTAATTTGGAGCAAAGCTTGTCCCTAATGAATGCTAGCTAGTAGCACTCTGGAATAAGATGTAACAAAAACCTTATGGATCATAAGAAATTTCATTAATAAAATGCTAAAAAATTTATAATTTTACTTGTGATATAAATATGTTCTTCATCTTCCTGGTTCATGTCCTCAAGTTACTAAAAGAACTTGTTCAAGGTTAAGAAGTTGCAATGCAATGTCCAATTTTCTTCAGGAAAACTTATAAAGATGATGGTTTTCCTATATTATGTTAAGCTATCCTATTTACTTTTAAGTCTCTATTATGAAAGGAAATGAAATTAAAGGGATTTGAGTAGTAATCAAATGCTTTATGTGTAAATTAGCTATTGTAATTATGCCTTGTTTGTTGGACATAGTTAACCTTGTACAATATAAAGGTAGGGGTGTTGCCTGAGAATAATATATCAAAAATCATTTTCATTCTTTCTCTTTATTTATATTTTTTTCTTTGTTTATATGGTATCAGAGTGCTAAGTTTGATCCATCATCTCAAAAATTAAAAGATCAATAAACAAAGGTTTTCCTCTTTCGCAGTAGTTGGGTTTCATCCCCAATATCTCATTTCCAATAGTAATTAGTTTATATTCACTCTTTAATTAATGGAGTCACACAATCATTATCTAGCCATAAAGTTTGATGGAAAGAATTATTCTTTTTGGTCATCTTATATGAAGAATTTCTTAAAAGGACAGGATCTTTAGGGATATATTGATGGCCCCATGTCTAAATCTTCAAAAGGATCAACTACCTCTAAATGGATTGCCAATAATGCAAAAATCAAAACATGGAGTCTATGGAGAGTTATATTGTTGCAAATCTCAGTCCATTAACAACAGGCAAGGAGAAGTGGGATTACTTATAGAAAATTTACAAACAAGGCAACGAGGCTCGAATTTATCATATAGAACAATAGATTAGTATTTTATCCCAAAACTCTCTATTATTCAAGACTTTTATCTAGCTATGAATAAATTTTGGAATGAGATGGACATGATCAACAATGATATTCCTAAAGAAGCTCTTAAAACTGTTGTGTGACCAAGACAATAACATCGAACTCGTCAATTTTTTTATGAAACTCCATTCTGACTTTGAGCATGTTCTTGCATCCATTCTTAATTGTAGAGCCAACCACTGCATTGATGAAATCATGGATGAATTACTTGCAAAAGAAACTTGTCTACAGTTATTATCATCTTATAATTCAAGACATAGCTCTTATGACTAGAACTTGTAAGCCCAAAGCTCATGGCCCTAGCAAGGTTGAATGTTATAATTGTCATGAGATTGGGCACTCGGCTCATCAATGCAAGAAAAAGCAAGATTCATCAGCTCCCTATTATCGTTATTGTAAGAAATATAGGCATGTCATAAAAAATTGCAAAGAAAAGCCACCACGACAAAATTTTAAAGCTTATGCTGCTTCATCCTTATTCAATGGTGCAATTGCATGAATGCCTTTTGATTCAACCAAGACAAATGATACATCTGATAATAACTTTGGTCAGTATTCAACTTTTTTTCTAGAATTATTGCAACACGTCAGTCAAGCTCTTCATGCCTCTAGTATTGGTAAGATTATTTCAAAACCTTAATGAATTTTAGATTAAGGAGTAACACATCATATGACTGGTAATCTAAATACTCTTCATCATTATATTCCTTATAATAAAGGTAAAACTATCATAATTGTCAATCGACAGACCCTCCTAGTATAAATAATTGGTTCACTAACCATTAAACTCCTAATTGACCACCGTTATCTATTTCTAATGTTTTATATGTTCTTAAACTCTCAGCCAATCTCATTTTTATTAGCCAATTGATGAAAAGTAATTTCATTATCTAATTTTTCTTCTTTGGTTGTTTTATACATGACTTACATACCGTGAAGGTGATTGGGAGAGGCCATAGGAAAGGGGAGCTCTATATCTTTGATTTGGGACATTCTTCCAGTTCAACAACTTGTTGACTTGCTCCATCCTCAAATGGTATGAGTTTTGCTAATAAACTTTAGCAGCTTTGGCATTGTTGTTTAGGATATCTTAATTCTCATAATTTATATATTTTTTTTGTTTTCCTCTGGTGTGTTCGATAAATTTAATAAAAAGTCATATATTAATTTTTCTTGTGAAGATTGTGCTCTTTCCAAAGCTTATACATCATAATTTACAATTTTTTACTTTCCTCTGGTGTGTTGGACAAATTTAATAAAAAGTCATATATTAATATATCTTGTGAAGATTGTGCTCTTTCCAAAGCTTATACATTGGCTATTAGTCATAGTTCACATTCTACTTCTTGTCCATTTGACATCATTCATTCTAATGTATTGGGGTCATCTCCTGTTGCATTTTCAACTGGAAAATTTTATTATATTCTTTTTATTGATGATTGGTCCCATTTTTCTTGGATCTATTTTTTTACGTCACAAATCTAAGGTTTTGTGAGTTTTTAAGTCTCTTCATGCCATGGTGAATACTTAGTTTAACAAAAAAATTAAAATTTATTGTACGAACTCATTGGGAGAATACATTTCTGCTAAATTTGCCACATATCTATCTTCCAAAAGGATCATTCACTAATGAAGTTGTCCTCATCAGCTACAACAAAATGGTGTAGCTGAAAGGAAGCCTAGAAATATTGTAGAGACTGGTCAGGCACTTTGGTTGCATGCCAAATTGCCTAAGACATTTTGGGCTGAAAGTATTTCAACAGTTATGTACTAGATTAATTGTCTGCCCACTCCATTATTGAGTAAAATATCTCCTTTGTAAAGATTATTTGGCTATCCTCCTAAGTATAATCTACTTTGAGTTTTTGAATTTACTTTATATGTTCTTTTGCCACCTTTAAAATGCTCAAAATTGGATGCCAAGTTTGTTCGTTACGTTTTTTTGGATACTCTGAGACTCAAAAAGGATACCAATGTTATGATTGGGAAGCAAAGAAAATAAGGATCTCTAGAAATGCCATTTTTTAAGATACTTTCTATTTTTTACTTCCTCTTCTCCTTTATCATCTTTACATTCATCTGTTCCTTTATCTTATTTTCCTAACCATGTGCAGCCTATCGTGATGTACGACTGAAGACCTCAAGTTCCCCCTATTATGCCTCTACCATCACTAACTCCAGAATCAGGTAACCTTTCTTCCTCTCCTCCACCCTCCTTACCTACTTCACTACCAACTCCACATACTTCATGACGTAGCAGAAGCTATAAAAAAACTAGAGAATAAAGAACAAAGGGATAAATATTGAAGTTTGTTGATTTGCATATAAATACCAAAAAATAATCGTCTATAACCTATTGATTCACAAATAATATCAGGAAGTAGACATCAAATATTCGTTGATTAAAGAGAATGCCGAAAATTTGGAAAAAACAAGAGAGAGTTTCTATTCAATTCAATAAAAAAATTATCTCCAACAGCCCTAAGGCTTACATATTTATAAGGTGGCACAAACCAACTAACCCTAATATTAATTAGGAAATAAAATAAAAATAATTCCTACTTAAGATGGGAATCAACTCCCAACCAAAGGGAAAGAAATAAAATTAACACAATGCTAAATTAGAAATAAAAATCAAATCCTAATAATGATAATAATAATACTAATAATGAAAAATTACATCTTCTCTTTGATGTTCCATAAATTCATTCCAAGGACTTAGGGCTTGTTACTCCGTATCATTCCCTTCAGGGTAGAGAAAATCTACCCTCAAATTTTAACTAAATATTGCGAAGGAAATTTACTCATAAATGCATAGAACATCATAAATTCATCATCAACTTTTAATTCCTTCAAAACAAAAATTAAAGGAATATATGAATAAAGAAATTTATCAATGCCAATGAAGTCAATATATTCAAGATTGCCCTTATCTTCTTCATCAAATATTGGTTCATCTCCAATAACCGCATCTTCATCCTCAACGTCATCAGTATCATCAAATAAGATGTCTTCATAATACTTTTTTTCTTCATCTTCATCACTAAACTACCCATTAGAATTTTTGTGGCAATAATTTTTTGTTCAATTAGATTGGCTTGATTTTGATTGCAAATAAGTGTAGCCATCCTCTTTCTCATTTGTTCCATCATTTGTTCAAACCAATAATTTTTTCTTCTCAGCATGATTAACAAGAATCGATTCGGCTCTAAAGCCAACTGACGTAGCAGAAGCTTTAAAGAAATAAAATAAATTAAGACACAAAATGGGTAAATATTGTAGTCCGTTGATTTGCACACAAATGCCAAAAAATAATCTTTTATAACCTATTGACTCATAGAGAATGTCAGGAAATAAGTATTAAATATTCATTGATTTAAGAGAATACCGAAAATTTGGAAAAAAAAAGAGAAAGATTTTCTATCCAATTCAAGCAAAAACTATCTCCAATAGCCCTAAGGCTTACATATTTATAGGGCGGCACAAACCTACCAACCCTAATTTTAAATAGGAAATAAAATAAAGGAAATCCTAGCTAAGGTAGAAAATCAAATCCCTAACCATATAAGAAACTCAAATTCTAGTCAATGCTAAATTAGGAACAAAAATCATAGCCTAATAATAATAATAATAATGAAAAATTATGTCCTCTCTTTGATGTTCCACAAACTCACTCCAAGGACTTAGAGGCTTGCTGCTCCTTATCACATCATCGCCCACTACACTGCCCTTACTTCGACGATCCACTCATGTAATTAAAGCTCCTGATCATATTTGTTTATTTATTACACTTGGTCTATTTTCTATTCCTCAATCTTATAAGCAAGTGTTAGTAAGTGCAGAGTGGTGCAATGCTATAAAAGATGAACTCAAGGCATTGGAAAACAACAGCACATGGGAAATGGTTCTTTCTCCTTTAGAACATCTTGTGGTGGGTTGTCAATGAGTTTATACGATTAAAGTCAAGGCTAATGGTTCACAAGATCATTATAAAGCCCGTCTTATAGCTCAAGGCTTCAACTAAGAATATGGTATCGATTATGATAAGACTTTTGCCCCGGTTGCAAAAATGACTACTATTTGCACTTTGATAGCCATAACTACAATTCAAAATTGGGACATCACCCAAATGGATGTCAAAAATGTTTTTCTCAAATGGTGATCTATCTCATACTGTTTATATGTGTCCATTACCTGGATACCCTCCAACATCAAATATGGTTTGCAAATTACGGAAGGCTCTCTATGGCTTGAAACACACACTCATGCATGCCTCTCCAAATTAAAAGGTGTGTTGCTAGTTGCTGGTTATCAACAAAGTCATAATGATAATTCCTTATTTTTCCATTCCACTCCTCAAGGTGAGGTCTTTGTTCTCATCTATGTTGATGATATTTTAATTATCGAGGGTAATCATTCTCAACACCAACAACTTAAGAATCTCCTTCAACAATCTTTTTAGATGAAAAATTTAAGGTCTGCTGCATATTTCCTTGGGATTGAGATTTCTAGATATGTGACTGGCTATTTTCTTCATCAATGAAAATACACTAAAGACCTTATTAGTTTGGCCTGTCTTACTGATGATAAAGTTGGGGATACTCCACTTGAGCTCAATGTCAAATACAATCACACTGATGGAGAACCACTTTCTAACCCAGCTTTTTATCGTAGTATTATTGGTAGTTTAGTACATCTTACTAATAGAGACCTAATATTGTCCATGCTATGCACATAGGCAATCAATTTATGTCAGATTCTCGTACCTTACATTTAAGTTTCATTCACCGTATCATCTGTTATCTTGGATCAACTTTCACCATGGGTTTATATTATCCTTTTACCTCTTCTCCAGTTTTAAAAGCCTTTTTTGATGTTGACTATGCAGGCTACCTAAATGCTCAATGATCTATTAATGGATATTATATTTTTCTTAATCAAACTCTTCTTTCTTGGAAATATAAAAAGCAACCAACTATGTCCAAATCTTCCACTGAAGCAAAATATAGATAAATGTCATCAGCTTGTGGTGAAATCATTTGGCTATAATGACTATTACAATATTTTGGCATCTTACTAATGTCCCCTACTCCTTTGTATTGTGACAATGAAAGTGTCGCTAAAATTGCTAGTAATCCAGTGTTTCACGAACGCACCAAGCACATTGAAATGGATTGTCATTTTGTTCGAGAGAAGTTTGAACAAGGCCTTATTGTTCTTCCTCATGTTTTATTTAGAGATCAATTGGTTGATTTCTTTATAAAATCACAAACCAAATCTTGCCACAACTTCTATTGCAACAAACTAATGTTGTTCCACCATTAGTTTGAGGGGAGGTGTGAAAGGAAATGATAGAAATTAAAGAGATTTGAGTCATAATCAAATGCTGTAAGTATGTGTAAATTAGTTGCTGTAATTATGCCTTATTTGTTGGACATAGTTGACTTTGTACAATATAATTATAAGGTTGTTTTCCGAGAATAAAAAATAAAAAAAAATGATAAGATTCATTAACTTTCAACTCATTTTTCCACATTTATTGTAATGCTTGTCCTTACAACTTTTTGTTTTATTTTTGTGCAAAATTGATGCTCAATTGAGATTTTACGGTGTAAGTATATAAGTGTGCATTTACGATTTAATTATCAAAATATTGAATGGTTTATTAATTAAGATAGTTAAACTTGGTCATTATGTATAAAAGATTTAGTTCTTACAACCTAAGCATGAATCAAAAGATTGAATTTGAGCATGATTTTAGAAGATTGAGTGAAATTTTACAAAAAAAAAGTATCTTCTTAAATTAGAGCAATGCTTAATTTCAAATTTTTACTTGCTCTAAATCTACTCCAGTGCTCTAAATAGAGTAAGAGTATCCAAATGATCCATTTAGCGGTATCCACGCTTAGTAGTGCAAGAACAGTAGGGGATTACTAAGAGTGAGAACATCGAATTTAAGAGATAAAAAAGATGAGATGGAGCATAAAACGCACTCATCAAATAAAAAAATAATGTTGTAAAATGGAGTGTAAAACGCATTCACAACCAATTTTATTTTTCTCCTAAGGTTATATTTATTGGATTTCAATAAGGTCATGTGCTTGGATTATGATTAGTAAATCATTCATATATGGTGTATTTTTGTCTGATTATCTTCTTTAGTAAACATATTTCAATCTCGATGTTGTCAACTTGCATATTTTAGAAATTGTAACTCTTTGGTTGTGATTGAACTAGTGTTAAAATGTTTAAATTAGATTTTTGCTTGAGGACAAGCAAAACTTTAGTGTGGGAGAATTTGATGTGTGTAATTTATCACATGTTTTTTAGTTTAATTTTAATGAATTTTGAGTAAATAATTAGCTATGATTGGGTAGAACTTAGGTTTATTAAGAAATCATTTTGGTTTAAACCTTTAATTAAATTTTATTATCTTTTATTTAATTTTGGTTAAATTAGGAGTTTTTATTTTAATATTAATAAATATTTCCCTTTTTGTAGGTAAGACTAGAAAGGAACTCTAAAATAATTAAGGACTGGTGCGTCTTGAGTTTTGTCACACCATGATGGAAGTTGTGACAATCGTCACAGGATGTGTCACACCATGATGGAAGCCATGACCTCTTCTATGCAAATTGAGGAATTACGAGAAGGTCATCACCAGGTGTGTCACGCCATGATAAAAGCCATGTCGTAAAATCAATGACGTGTCACCACTTGTGTCATCCCATGACTGAAACCATGACGCGCAGAAAATCTTCCTCTTTTAGTAAAAACTTAGGAATTCAAGTGCAAATAGGTTTTTCATCAGACTTTTCCTATAAAAAAGGATACATGAGAGCTATTGGGGGTGTAGGGGAACACCGCCGCCAAGAAGGCAAAGCGTGGAATTGAAGAACTTAACAAGGATTGATGATTGAAGCATGCTTTCAACGAGTTTTATCTTTTCTTCTTCTTCTTTTCTTATAAATAGCTAAATTATTTAGAGTTTGGTTTTAGAGTAGCTAGTTAGACTTGTTGGAATTTTTATTTCTTTATTAATGATTTGATTTTCATTCAATTTTATGAGTTGTGCTTAATATCTTGTGTTAGATTGCTATCAATGAAAGTTGAGTAATTTACTAGCTTCTAACTCATAAGACTTAGGAACCTCCATCATGAAAGTAGACAAATCATTCGGGTATCAATAAATTGCTAAGGAACTTAATGAGCCCTAATTAATTGACTTGACCATGAAAATAGGCAGTAATTAGTTTTGGCATGCTTAGATGATCTCAAAAGAGACTCTAGCTAATTTGAGTAGTTTACCCTTGACTACGATCAATGAAATAGTTGAATTTAATTCTGTAATTCAAGTCCTAACTAGTGAAACAAACCCAATCTCGAGTTTATCCCCATTGATTTAATTAGATTAATTAGAGTAGATAGTTTATTTTAATTTATTTAATTCTTGCAATTTAATTTGATTTGTGCTAGCTAGGGAGAATCGATTGACAGTTAGTACTTCGTACCCTTTCCTCGTGGGAACAATACTTTACTCATCATTTTATTACTTGTCACGATCTGTGCACTTCCGGTGTTGTGCTAACACCACGCTGGTAGTGGTGGCAGAAGCAATGGATGGAGGCTGTTTACTGCACCAAAGACACTCTCTTTGAATGATCCAACTGCACTGCAATCCCTGACATCTTTGGAGGGACTATAACTTCTTGTTATAGCCTGGAATCTATTACAGAAGAGTTGCGGAACTTGACTTGTCTTGTTTCCTTGAACATATCAAATTGAATGAATATGAGACGCTTTCCAAAGGAAATTTTAAGCAGCCTCGCTGGATTGAAGAGATTAAATGTCAGGTTGTTTCTTGGAGGAATTGGATGATTTATATTATCTGAATTCAATAATATGTTATTTTTAATTTTATACATAACTTTAAATTATATAAATTTTATATATGTTAATATATATAGTTAGTTATCGAAATGATAGTTTCCTACAATAAGTGTTCTTAAAAAATTTGGTCCCTAAACACTAATAATAGTAAGATATTTTTCATGATAGTTAACTATAAATACATTAAAGTGTATAAATTTAAAAAATTTAAACTTTTATGTATTAAAATTTAAAAATAATAATATATTATATTAATATACTAAAAAGTATCATTTTATAATAATTAACTATAATATTTAATCTAAAAAATTATTAATAATGTTAACATACATATAATTTTAGAAATTTAAAATGATATTATTTATAGGAATATTAAAATGCCATACATATATTTAAATATTTCAAAAATTTTGACACATAATGTTATAATATTTTAAAATTATATGTATTAATATATAAATTAATAATATAATAAAAGAAATAAATTTAATATTTAATAATTACTAAAGTTATTGGTGACTAAATAAATTTTTTTAATAATATAATATACCATAAATAAATTAAGAGTTTAAATGTAATTTTAGAAAATACATTTTTAAATTTTTTGCTAGATGTTTTTATGAAAGTACGGACTAATTTGTTGACTAACTAAACTATTAGGGAGCTTTTTGTAAGTTTCAATTTGATATTTGTGTACATTTCATATAATAAGGGTGTAAATGAAATTTTTAGGATCAATTTAACCTTTATGACAAAATTTAGGGGGTAAATTAACAAAACAGCCAAAAAAAAGGCAATTTAAACCTTTCCAAAAAGTCGAAGGGTCAAATCGAACAGTATTCCAAAAGTATTTCTCCTTGCAGATCTTACAGAAGTTCTCAGCTAGTGCATGCTTTGATGATCAATAATGCTTTTTTTTTAATTTTTTTTTATTTTTAAATTTCATTCTCTTGTAGTGCTGATGTTTTATGAATTTCTTGGTGTTCTTGTCTAGGTGAACCTTACAACTATAGACTCTCCATTATAAATCTGACATATGGTATAATTAATTAACATTTATTAATTTTAACTTTAAAAATTTAAAATCTTGCCATAATTACTTTTGCCTAATACATAGTTTCACCCTTAAACTTTACTTAATTAACCTTTAACATCTCTCAATTTTTATTATATTTTATTTAAATTTTAAACTTTTATTTTGAAACTATCTCACCCCTATAATAGATAAAATTGAAGCATTTTATAATTAATGCTATATAAACACAAGAGAAATTTATATAAAATAAAATAATATTTAATGGAAGAGATAATATTATTAAAAATAAAATTTTTCTAACTTTTTAATATTAATTTTTAATTCTATCTATATTATTTTGAATCTACTTTTAGCATTTTACGTGTTTAAAATTATTTGGAATTAAATTTTTATCCGTTTTAATATTGTATAAGTTAAATAGAATCAAAATGTATAAATTGAAAGGTGCAAAAAGTTTAAAATAAAAGTTTAAAAGGTAAAATAGAAAATAATAAAAATTAAGGAGTGTCATAAGTAAATTGTGTAAAGTTTAGGGGTAAAATTATGCATTCAGCCTAATCACTTTTGGCATATTTATTAACTTTTTAATATAAAATTACGAACTTTTCTAAAATTATGACATGTGGCATAATTTAACAACTTAAATTAAAAAATTTTAACTTTAAACATAAATCATTTTTAAAATTAAATTTAATTATTGCTTTTGGCACATTATGAATTTTTTTTATACATAAAATTATATATAAAAAAAAAAGTTAATTTCTTGTAAGAATATGATCAAGTAGCTAGGTGGAACTTAATCACGCACCATTCGCAACCTAAAATTGGTGGAATCAGAACTGGAGACTTGTCATTACCTTTAGATAAACCTTGTGCAATCCGCATAAGAAAATACTATGGCTGATAGTAGAGAAAGAGTCTTAGTTTTTTGTAAATAAGAAATTATTTAATTAGATAATTTAAAATTAGATTTATTAAAAATTAGATAATTTAATTAAATTTAATTTTAAAAATGATTTTATGTTTAAAGTTAAAATTTATTAATCTAAATTACTAAATTATGCAACATGCCATAATTTTAGAAAATAGCTCATAGTTTTATATTAAAAAAAACAGTTTATGAATATGCCAAAAATAATCACGATTAGATGTAAGTTAAAAATTAATAAATGTTAATTAGTTGTGCCATATGTCAAACCTAAAGTGAGTGCAAGGTAGTCCCATCCAATTCTCATGGTTTTTTTTTTTTCTCCTACTTTAATTTATGCTTGATTATAAATATTCGAATGATGTAAATAAATGTCTAAATTACATGCACAATTCAATGAAATTATTAAATTTCTTGGCACATCATGAAACCTTTCCACACTCTCAATTTCAAAATTCTGATGATGTGGACATACATCACATTAGTACACCTGAAGATAGCTTACACGATGCTTGAAAATTCGTATAAGCATTGCCCTAGAAATAATAATAATAATAATAATAAAAATAAGAATAAGAATAAGAAAAAGACTTGCATATTCAAAGTTTTCAAAGTCTTCGCTATGATAGCAAATCCTTTAACTGGATAGTTCTATGGCATTGATTTTGTATACAACAGTCTGTTCACTTTTCAACATGTGGCATTAAAATGATGTAAACATCACATACCTAATCATCAAATCAGATGTGTAATACATATTTCCAGTATTTTATTTTAATCAACAAAAAGTATAACACATATGTTATGTGTCACAAAATTTGACGTGGGTGGCAAATATTTCACTAAACTTCTTTATATGCAATTAATGCTGGCCGCTAAAGAAGTATTTGCTTACTTTTCCAGACATTATTTTCTTTGAACTGTGAGAAAAGAAAAAAAAAAGAAAATTAATCTTCGGTTTTGCTTGTTCTTGGAAATTGATAATCCTTGCAAAGAGTATGGCTGAATCTCTGCATATTGATGTTAAAGAACATCACCATGGTAGGACAAGCAGCATGGATAAAAAGGTAAGGACCATGACCAGAACAGCATGTTTTGAATATGACTAGCAAGAGAATCATCTTGCTGAAAAAAAAAAAATCAATTGGCCATGAATCAACGAATTTTCCTCTTTTGAAAACAGGTCACAAAACTGGGAAAGTTCTTTCTTGTAGCCAACTTCATCCTAGAGCTTCCATCAGCTGCTTTTGATCAGTTGTCATCTGTGCAGAAGCCTCAATACGCACTTCTGAGTATGGTGATGTCTTTTTTAATCTTAATAATTTCTATTATGGATCTTGTTTACAAGGGTCAAAAAGGAGGAGTAACATGGATGAGAAGAGGACTGATCCCTTGGTTTTACCACCGACATCAAAATTACAAGCCTTTTGGAACATTTCCTGACATAATTGGATTGCTTTGTGCCTGTTTTCAGTTCATTTTTGCAGCAATAACATACACCTTGTTGTCTCAACAAGTAAATAATCCTGTCAAAGTGTCTGTTTGGCCTATTATTTTTGCTTTTGGTCTATTGTTTTCTAAACTGTCATCAAATTCTCCACAAAAGAGGTCAACCCCACTTGTAAGAAAACTGAATATGGCAGCGGAATTCACTCTGACGGAGCTTGCTGCTGCAACTGATGATTTTTCGTTACAGAACAAGATCTATGTAGGGCCACTTGGTGTTGCTTATAAAGGGAAATTAGCAGATGGTGAGGAAGTTGTTGTGAAGAGAGGAGAGAAAGGACAAGAAGCTCAGTTTTCTGAAGAGGGACAAAGGGCTTTCGAATCTGAGTTGGTTGTGTTGTCAAGGCTTCACCACAAAAATTTAACAAGGCTTATTGGGTATTATGAAGACGAGGATGAGAGGATTTTAGTTTATGAGTACATCAAGAATGGAAATTTGTATCAATATTTACATGACAAGAACATGAATGAAAAGAATGGTAATGTATTCAATTCATGGAAAATGAGGATCAAGATTGCACTAGATGCTGCTAGAGGACTTGAATATCTTCACAATTATGCAGTTCCACCTGTAATTCACAGGGACGTAAAATCTTTAAACATCGTGCCCGACCAAAATTGGATTGGGAGAGTTATAAATTTTTCATTGTCGTTGAAGGCACCTGAATCAGAAAATGGTTACAAGTCAAAGCAGGTAGTAGGAACTGTTGGCTATATCGATCCAGAGTACTACAGTCAAAACATATTAACTGCGAAGAGTGATGTATATAGTTTCGGAGTTGTACTATTAGAGTTGTTGACAGGAAAGGAAGCTATGTTTTACACTGATGACTGTGCAGGCGCACCAACAAGTCTAGTGGATTTTGCAGTGCCTTTAATTATGTCAGGTGAATTTGCTAAGGCTCTAGACTCTAGGGTCGGTCCTCCAGAGCAAAATGAAGTAGAGGCAGTGGAGCTGGTGGCATATACAGCACTTCATTGTGTGAATTTGAAGGGGAGAAACAGACCAAGCATGACTAATGTAGTTGCTAATTTGGAACAAAGCTTGTCTCTAATGAATGCTAGCTAGTAACATATCTTGAGATTATCAATTGTCCCCATCTCAAGGAAAGTTGCACCAAGCGGAGTGGCTCCCGGTGGAACAAGTTTTCTCATATTCTCATTATCAAATTCAAGTTTCGTTGAAGCTCAGATCAGGTAAATTAAAAACATGGGTGGATTTCCTTCTATTTCTATACAATTCTCTTTTGTTGTTCAGCAGTAGTTTTTTTGTCTGGTGGTACACATTTAGATGATGAAGCAAGAATTTCACTTCAAAGTATTTATTGAAGCATTGCAATATCTGACTTCAGCTTAATTTGTTACTGTTCTGATAGGCTTCCCAAGAATCATCTGAAGCTTGCAACTTGTGGACTAGAAAACGTTGTAAGCTAATTCCATTGACATCACTTATTGCAGCATTCCCTTCAGCTCATATTACTTAACTTGCTCATGTTGGAGAAAATCCTTCATCAGGTGACACCAACAGCTTCATCTTGACAGGGGAACCATTAGAAGGCAGAAGCGAATTTAACCCTGAAGAGAATTTCTCCTTGCAGATCTTACAGATGTTCTTAACAATTATAGTGTCTGTAACTGGTTGTCATTGATTCAAGGGCAGATTCAAGCCTTATCCTGCCAGTGCGTGCTTTAATGACCAATGGTGCTTGGTCTCTATTCTTTTTCTTGTTTTTAAGCTTCATTCTTGTTTGTGTTAAATTGCATATAGTTTTAGAACTCATTTTAGCATGCATTTATAGATTTTAGGTTGCATTTAGCTATGTTAATTAATAGGAATGCATACTTTTATATTTTTATTTAATTTTTCAGGGACGGATGAAAAGGCAAAAGGGTATGCGTGTAATTAACCTAAAACTTAGGGTAATTCAATGTAAACCGGCTAGAAAATAGGCTCAAATTTGTAAATTTCTCTTCTTTTATAGCAACTTTACTATAATATATAGCTTAATAAAGTGTTCTCCATTCTTACCTTTAATAATCATTGTTTTCTGATCTCATTCCGCAACTAAATTGTAAAGAGAAATTTTTCTTTCTTTCAAGTTCTGGAAAATCAATAATCTTTCAACAGAGTATTTATATGGATGAATCCCTCCATATAGACGCAGATGAAGATGATTATGACAAAGAGAAGGTGCATGTTAACAACATACGTCTCTTAATCAGAAGGTTAACAGTAGACTTGAATTTGATTACTTAAAGCATGATATTTTAAGATTTTCAACTAATATTGCTTCATTGGTAACAAGTTTTTCACCTAGAACGGATCATTCTGTTAGAAAATTTCTTGTTACAGTTTCCATCACACCACAACAAAACTTAGAATTTGAGACGCAAGAGAAACGTCACAAAAAATGTTTTGTGATGAAAATGAATCGTCGCTCTAGCATGACAATAGCCATGTCATAGATAGTTTTTTTATGAATTTCAAAATTCGTCTCTAAATGTTTTTTATTTGCAAGAAAAAGATATGTATCAAAATATATGAAACCAACCATATAAAAAGTTATTCGAGACAAATAATTTGAAATTTATGAACTTTAAACTGAACAGAAATTAGAAAGGACTAAGGAGATTGAGATGTCGATCGATTGAGTGGAATAAGCAAAGAAAAAGCTGATCAAAAGGGAAAAGAGAAGAAAAAAATTTAAGAAAATAATTGATGGAAATTAGGTCATGGTTTGATTAGAGAAATTGAAGATAAGAAACATGCAAATTAGGTCATGGTTTGATAAGGGAGATTGAAGAAAAGAAACATGGAAATTATTGAGAAGTCATGCTTTTATGTTTCTGTGCATCAATTAGGGAAAATTAGGTTACGATTTTTTACGGTATTTTTTTAAGCATAAAAAGTAAAGGCTTTTGGGGCATAATCAAATTGTCTCTATTAATTTATTACAAATTATAAGAGACTATATTCTTATAAATGTCTCTAACAATTATTTTTAATTATATAATTTGCCACATTTCAGGAAAACATATGAAAAAGATCATATGTAGAGACATAAAATTTTGTAGCAAATATTGCACAATAAGGGACATAAAATACACGTCCCTAATTGTATACATTTCGTCCCAAATAATCGCAAAAAAAAATAATAATAAGAAGCTGTGGAAACTTGGCGCACTCATGTATTCATTTATATGAGACATTTTTTGTCACATCCATATCCCCGAACATGCAAATTTGAAGATTTATTTTTATTTAAAAAATTAATTCAGAAATTAATTAAGTCCAAACTCTATGAAAACATAATCCTAATGGGCTTAATTAATTTGAAACAAAGGCAATAAGGACTTATGATGAAGGAAATTAATTTGAGAAGGGTGTAATTGAAGATGGAAGAAAGAATTAAGGGTGTTTCTGCAGAAAGATGTTGAGGTGTCAGGAAGGATACATGCATGTTGACACATGTCAATTGCAAATAAATCAAAAGAAAACAAATATTTATAAAAAAGGGATTTAATTAGAGTAATATTTGATATAAGGTGGTGAGGTGTTAAGTTATATATATGCTTCATTTTATTCATTAAGACATTGGTATAAAAAATAGAACTCTTCTCTATCAGCTTAGAGTTTAAAAAAAAAAAATAGAACAAGAGCTTGAGTTGGGTTGAGTTTCAGATAGGATCAAAGAAGCATTGAGGTAAAAATCTTTGAATGATTATAAAGTTCATTATAGATTGTGTATGAGACTAATTTATAACTACATGCATTGAAATCTAAGTAGAGAATTAGAACAAAATTCTTGAAGATTGTATATTGTAAATGATAGAGTTGAGATAGAACTAAGATAATCTTTATGATTGGTGATTGGGAGTTGTTTGTGGCCATGGATTAGAGTCCGTTAAAGCAGCGAGAGGATAAAGAGGAAGCTAGCTTTGTTTGTGAGTGTTTCTCACCGATCCTCATTGCAAATTTTGATTTCTTGATTCTGTTAATCCTCGAGTTTCAGTGTTGCTCATGTTTGAGATGTCTAAATGCTTAGCTTGGCTCATTCGCTTCGGTTAAATGTTGAGTTTTATTTCATTCTTGTATTGTTAAACTTGAATATTCCTTGGCTTGAGGTACGTTGCTTGTCTCTGCAAAAAAATAAAAAGTAAAAAAAAACCCTTTCAGTGTTCATTTCTATAAACATGAGAATTGTTTGTTTTAAACCATCGAGTTATCATCAAAGGAACTACTGTTGTATTATGTCCAATTTATTGTGGAAATTTGATTTTAAAACATTCTTGAAACTCACTTTTTTCGGTGCTACATCTTGACAAATTTCGTGTTTCAAATGCCCATTTGAAGCGAGCTAATTTAAAATTCTTTTTCTGCTGAAGTTATGCAGCTTTATTAACTTGTTTGCTGTTGATTCCTATTGATAGAAAATGCAGAAAAAAAGAGAGAGCTTAATTAGCTTCTAATTGATGTTTTAAACATCTCTGTATAAGTGAAAAAAAATGGGTGATTTGCTGTTGAAATCCAATTCCTAAGCAGCCCCAAATTTAGTTATAATGTCCTTAAAAGCAAGTTGAGATAACTTTCTTAAAACACCACAAAACCTGAGATTTTCGTTAACAATTCATTGCTGTTTACATGTAATTTAAGTGCAGAATTCTGTGGGTATAAAGTGCAGAATTCTGTGAGAATAAAGTGCAGATTTTTATGTGTTTTAAGTGCAGAATTCTGTGTGATTAAAGTGCAGAATTCTGTGGGTTTTAAGTGCAGAATTCTATGTGATTTAAGTGCAGAATTCTATGAATTTTAAGTGCAGAATTCTGTAAGCTGAAGGTGCAGAATTTTACCGCTTAAACAATTTAATTACTATGCTTTGTAACTGAACCAAGAAATAAAGGTTTTAAAAACAAGTAGAGAAACATTGGGTTGATCCGTTGTTGAACCGCAAGTTTTGTAAGTTTAAGTGATATTTTTCTGAAGCTTAAAATTTATTTTTAAGTTAAAGATTAATTGTTCTATTATATTTTTTTTATATAATTTGTTTGACCGTATCCTTGTATATTTTTACATAAAAGAACGGAACAAGTTAGAGGCTTGGAGTTGTGTTTTTGGTAATAACCTATTTATGACTAAGTGAAATTTAAGTTGATAAGAATTTTGCTGAATTTATATTTTAAGTAATAAATATAATTTTGATAATAATTTATTCTTATTAAAATGTGGAATCTAAGTCTTGAGTTAAAGTTTGAGAAAATAAAGTGCATTTTCTATTTAAGCTACACCTACTTTATTTCAAATAAGGAATAAGTTTGCAGCTAAATTGCACATACATGTGTATTTTATTAAATTACCAGGTAAGGGAAATAATTGAGAAAAATATTTCCGGTGTGTATCTAAACTAAGTATAAGTACTAACGCTAATCTGTGAAAGATAAATAAATATTTAATAGTA